>ML769341.1:498765-691996 GCA_009732865.1 Stipitochalara longipes BDJ
AATGTTTCGCCGTCCGTGGTAAGCACTGTCGGAGCCGAGACCGTTGGAAGAGTCACGGTCTCACTGCCTCCAATTATAACTACTCCTGAGCTGGAAACCTCTGATTGACCGTCAGGAAAGGTTGTTGTGAGCGGTCCTGAAGGACCTGGGGAGCTACTTGATGGAGGCCCTGGCGGATTTAGAGTGAAAGTCTCGCCGTCCGTTGTTAAAGTCGTGGCGGAAGAAATAGTTGGAAGCGTGACGGTGTTGGAGCCAATAATGAGAACTCCTGAACTAGAAATGACCGTCTGACCATCTGGCTCCACTGTCGTTAATGGGAAAACAGTACTAGAAGAGCTAGTTGGCGGAAAGAAGGTAAATGTCTCGCCGTCCGTCACAAGAGTGGTGGGCACTGATACACTTGGAATGCTCACGGTTTCGCTCCCTCCGATAATGAAAAATGAGCCACTGGACACGACGGTCTGCCCATCTGGTTCGGTAAAAGTACTCGCAAGGCCCGTTGGGGTCGATGAAGAAGGCGGCAATAAGGTAAAAGTCTCTCCGTCAGTGGTAAATGTGGTTGGGGTCGAGACCGGCGAAATTGGTATCGTCACACTTCCATTAATAATCAACACTGACGAGGATGAGACAACAATGGCTCCATCAGGTTCTGTCCAGGTAGTTGCTTGAAAGAAGGGTCCGGTGCTGCTAACACTAGAAATACTCTTGAGACTGGAGGTAAAGCTCCCAGAAGACAGGCTCGGGCTGGATGAGAAAGAACCAGAAGAGGAGCTAACGCCTTGGGAGGATATGCTTGGGCTGGACGAAAAAGAACCGGATGAGGAACTAACACCTTGGGACGACAGACTCGAGCTTGGTGAGGCAATACCAGAAGAGGAGGTAGTGCTTTCAGAGAGCAGACTCGAGCTAGAGGAAGAAATACTGGAAGAAGTAGACTCCACAGTACAGGTTTCCACGAAAGTTACGGTGATAAATACAGTGTTAATTTGTCGATTTGTTACAGTCGTCTGGGAAGTAATGATAGATGCAGCTCCGCAGGAACTAGGGTTACTAGGCGCTGGTCCGGATCCAGAGACGCTTTCAGAGGTGTGCGGTTGGGGAGTAGTATCAGGGCTATCACAGCCCCCTACTGCATTGCACACGGTACCAGTTGGGCAACAGCCATAGAGGCAGCAAATTGTGCCTAGAATGATATCAACATATTTCCCCTCTGAATACATATTCTAATGTTATGGGGAAGGTCACCTGCTCCACATAGGTTGTGTTGGCCATTAGGGGTTTCGCAGCACGTGTCGCCGTACGCGTCGGAGCCGCAACGATCTTGACACCAGTACTCTCCCGAG
Organism: Stipitochalara longipes BDJ; assembly: GCA_009732865.1. Classification (NCBI taxonomy): domain Eukaryota; kingdom Fungi; phylum Ascomycota; class Leotiomycetes; order Helotiales; family Hamatocanthoscyphaceae; genus Stipitochalara; species Stipitochalara longipes. The sequence continues at coordinate 500,109 of ML769341.1, forward strand.
GCACATGTATCCCTCGATGGCAGAAAGCTGCCCCTGGCAAGGGTAAAGAAGAGAGCATTAGCCCATAGTAGCTTTGCTACGAATGAAAGCAGCATAACTGTTGAGATAATGGCAAGTAGTATTAGTGATTTTTGTTCGCTGATATCAATAAACTGCCAGTAATTGAATGACTTGTGAAGGTCCGAAAGAGACTTGAGTATGTAGCGACTTCATATTCCACCTGATCCATCGATCCATCGACAAACAGCAGGGTAGACATGTTCCTTCTCTCAGGGCGCGTGATATATTGACCTGGGTCTGAATTTACCTGCTGATAGAGTGAGATTCTCACAACCTTTCTTGTACGTGGTATGTCAGTTTCCTTGATTTCTGAAAATGGGGCCATCTAGCAACTCGAGATCCTAGACCGCCTCATAAGCTGTCATCATAATAGAATATTTGTCCGGTGAAGATATGTGACTGAGACCTTGAGCTGACGTGTGAATAGAAGACCCTTGAGTCATGAGGGATTTCCAGGATAGAGAGTGTTCTATGCCTGCTAAGGGTGTATGCTCTTGCAAGTGCTTGACTTGGTTCCGGTATTCTAAATGATTACACCGACAATTTTTGTTATCCAGTGGACCAGAGGAAATAGCAATAGTAGAGGGCTTGCTTGGGATGCAATTGCACCAATGGGAAGTGCGGGTGTGGAGTGGGGGTCGCATTTGCGAGAGCCGGCTTTGCCATATAACGGTTTCTTACACTATACCGGTATACCGTATTCGTAAGGGCAAATATAATAATAAGTTTAGAAAGCTTTTTCCACGCTTTTCTTAGTCCGGATTTGCACTCACTTGGGTGTGCATGTGATTAAAAGAGTTTTTGGTAGGCAATTCGCACTAGCTACGTACCCCAAGGGCGTCCACATCAAGAGACACCGAAAGAGCCAGCATCTTCGTGCGCCCAATGAATACCTTGGCAGAGTGAAAGTCCTGTAGTGTCCTATGACCAGCAGCAATAGCACAGAATTGTGGCAGACAGACATGCCTTGTTTTAATACTTATAGGGCCACTTACTGAATATAGCTCCGGGATCCTCTTTTGTGGGGAGCTTCGGGATCCTTTCCCGAGGAACTCCGGCCTAGTGACAAGCATGCTTGATCAGCTATGGAAGACGATGCGCAACGAGCAATCCGAGTGGTTGCACAAATACGGTCGGATTCGGTGTTCGATTAAGTGTGGTTGCACAAAATTTTATGGAGCCAGTGAGGTTCGTCACTCTGATGATGAGAGTAATACTGAAGCATGTCACCGGTCTGTGCCGATCTGACATTTGTTGCATTTGTAAGCTTAAAAGAACCGGGCACGCCTTGGTACTTACCTACCCTTGCCCTTGTCCTTGCCCTGGCAGATGTGCTGCATCGCAGAATGGAAGGCACTTTTAGGGCTGCAGGGTCAGTTACGCGAAAGCGCTAAATTTTGTTCAAGGGGCTCTGATTCGAAACGCCCTAATTTTACTGAGATTGCTACGGTATACGAAGTATTCAGACGAAATATACTATGAGATTCAAAAAAAAACTTTAAACAGTTTATGCAATTTCAGATTATAACTACGACAGTAGAAACCTAATTTGAAACAGGCAAATTATGATTCCAGAACAAAAGAGAGACAATGAGTGAATGTGCGTAGTCAAGTGATAATGGAAACCCTTCCACTGTAGTACTTGGTCCTGAACTTCCCAAAGTTCCGAATGAAAAAGGAGTACAACATATCAAAGCCTCCATTTCCCTCCAACTCATTCTTCTCCACAGGCATAGTCCCCAGACCAACTCCGCCTCTTTCGGCTGAAGAAAGACTTTTGAGCCGTCTTGTCTCTGCACGCCTAGCACGTCTTTCCTTCGACCTGAGAGACACAGACGATCGTACCGAGCTCTTTAAATTGTCATAGGCATAAAATGCCATCTCAGCTCGCTCGTGCGATCGCGTGCCGCTGCTTTCAGCTGAAGACAGCGAAGAAATGGTCTTTGACCGTCCACTACTCCAAGACTTTCGGTACGGAATGCTAGAAAGCGACGCGGAAAAGGCCTTGACATGAGTGCGAACAGAGATCGATCTTCTAACTTTTGGCGTTTCAACAGGAATAGTGGGCGCATCATAGAGAGAGTATCTTCCCGATGCCTGGTCAAACTCTCTAGGCAGTGGAGGCACAGGTGGGATTTCTAACTCAAGGCGAGAGAGTGGTCTTGATGAGTAGACAGACTGGGAGTAGGCATCGCTGTTATCCATATTGGCGGCATGTTTGCCATTTCGATTCCAGGGCGCTGGTAAGCGAGGTTTGTGGAGATTCTCCGCGTGCAATTGAGGAGGAGGGATAGGCCCAGACATTTCCTCATCGTTCTCCTTCATCTCAGCTGTGCTTTTGTCGTATTGTAAATCAGAGCAACTGTCGTCCATAAACTCAAAACGCCGCTTAGAGAGCTTCATAACAGAAGCTTCATACTCCGAGGCAGCATACCCAACGTGTGGGGAAGATGGAGGAATACCATGTCGAGGAAGCTCTGGCGAACCTTTCTCAACAGCCATGCTATCTGCTATGGAGGAGAAGCGATCATGAATCGGTGAGCTGCCGGTGGAGTGAATGGACCCCTCGATGGTACGAATCCGATCGTGTTGATCATCCAAAGAACTCTCTAGTCGTTGAAGAGCACTGTAGATATCGACGAGGACATTGGCGTTGCTCATTTGAGGTCTATCCAAGAGTTCGACGGCTCGTGGACGAAACATCTTGGGCAATGAAAGAAAATGATTTGAGTATTGTGTACAATAAATCTTTGTGCTGAAGAGGTTTCTAAGAAATAGATGCTAGAAATCTGGGGGGTTGTTCATCGTCGCATTCTTGATGGGCTATCTTTCCATCCATATGTACGTCATCAATTCAGTCAGTTTCACGTGAAGAAATACTCGTTGTTTGCTTACACTCACAGGGGTAGCTTATCAAGGTTGAGTGAGACCGAGTAGGTTGAAGTGACCGGATGTTGTTTGGCTGACTCCGAGGTAAGATCCTAGATAACGGGACCCCGGATTACATTACTTTACTGTACAGCAGTTCATGTCTGATCCTCCCGTGCCCGTTGATTACTGCATGCAGCACGCAGCGTCCAGGATCATTAGCTTGTTGCATGGGGGGATGTTTAACTCGCACTTTTGACCCCACTTACCGACAAACCGATGGAGATACATTCTTGATACACGTGCTACACCATACCCCACGACAAGCCATGTTTTCATCCGCCGATAGCCGTATGGAGTCCAGATTACTGTGTTTACCATGCAGGGGTTATACCTTGAAGTTGATTTCCTACTATCGTCAAGCATTAGCTATTTGCATGCACGAGGTTGATTTTCTCAAAGGGCACTGGGAGCATTTTACTAGTAGGAACAAGGTTCATGGTATCGAATCCTACGAGTTGGTGAATATCCTCAGAGTCAGCTCCTTACCCGTTTCCACTGCTTACGATACGTTTTGTCGACATACCGTGCGTTTCTTGGTCAGCGTTCGGTCAGCTTTCGGTCACCTGGAGGAGATGGACAGCGTTTTGCCTTGATTCTTGGACGAGCTGCAGGATAATGGTGGACTAAAGCCGGAACTGGTTCACCTGAAGGGTGAGGGGATCTGGAGAGAGTCGGTGGTTTTCCTCCCGACGCGATAAGATGGGAGGACGGCAAATTTCAGCGGAATTCTTTTGTCGTACCTTCCTATTCAACGTTGGTGGGCACCCTATATCTTGTCTTTCCTCTTCGATTTGCACAAATAATCCCTCGAACGGTGCCAAAACGATAATCATCACTTCTTGAACTTCAATTTCTCTCTACCATGAAGCTTTCTATTGCATTGGCTTCTGCTGCCGTCCTGCTGCTTGACACCGCTCATGCAAGTTGGTTTGGCAGTGCCAGCACGCATGTATCTCGCGACCAGCCTGGCTGCGCTTTCGATATCATCTCCGCAGGCTCATTCGCGTGTCCCGCCGGTGAGCTATCAGACGGACAGATCCGTTTGAACGGGACAGAAGACACCGCAACTTTCTACATTGATGACAATGGTGGCATCACAGACTCAAATGGCTTTGGATGCATTGTGACAGGTAAGATATGTCCAATTGAAGCATATTCTCAAAGTTTCGTGCGCTTACTATCTAATAGGTCCTCCAACTACTCAGATTCAGTGTGATCAGGGCTCAGCGCCAGCCCCGGGGTTCTCCATCGATTCTTCCAACAACATCTTATACAAAGGATCTTCTGTGTTCTTTGCGTGCCCGGCAACAGATACTGAGTATAATATCTATGTGAACCCCGATTTCGGCCAAACCAAGTGCTTCCAGGTTGCGCTGAAGGCGAGTGGTTGTGGTGTTGCTCCAGTGTCATCTTGCCCACTGCCTTCCACAGTCTGGCAGACCCAGACGGTTGCGGAAAACATCACCCAGACAGTGACGGCTACGGTCACTAGTTCAGAAATATGTACGACCAGCTCAAGCCCCATTTCTACTCCAAGCTCTAGTTGGGACAACTCAACGACTAGTTGTCATCATTGTACCAAAACCCAGACTTGGTAGACTATTAGAAACAGTACTGTCGGGGACTATATGTGATGTTTGGAAATTATTAATTATGGGTGATTAGGGGGCACGCATACCGCAAGGTCCGTGCTCGCTCTGTTGGACATGGTTGAAGTGCCTTTTATCTTTACACTCTGGCTAGAATGCCAATCCGCTCTCTCCTCGCAAATAGTATGCAATTTAAAATTTTCGCTCAAATCAGTATCACATATTAAGATATATGTATATATACAAATGTTATAAGTACTTTGACAACGCTGTAAGAGCCCGCGCCATTGCTCTGTCTAGCATATATGTACTTAATCAAGAATCGCGCTTTCATTGCTTGTAAGTGGATCAGAAATTTTAGAACAACCAAATACGGAATCCGTGTTCTTGAAATTCACATATACTAGGTTTTTTCTTCTTCTCTTTTTTCTCTTGGAATAATCAAATGTTCCAGAAGCTCATCATTTTTATTGGTTCTACAATTTTTGCCCATAATGCATCGCAATTGCAACATTCGGCCTACTCAATTGCATGCTCAATCCTTAAGCCAAAGCTCTTGATTCAATGCAAAAGAAGTCAAAATCACAGAAATTTGATTTGAGATCCATGACACCAGTGCTACAAGGCGTGGAGTCTATGCATGGGCGATGGTACCTTGCAATTTTCTCACTTTTTGGTGGAATATGACCACCACACCGTTGGAAGGCTGGTTGATAATGATGTAAGTAAGCTTACTTGGTGTGTCTCGTGGACAAAAGGAACATCTTTTCTGCGGCGTAGCCTTAACAAGTTCCCAGATTTTGAATTTTGTGGGAGCTCAGGTGCAGGCTGCAACAAACGCTTCAGCGCTTAAAATGGGTATTTTTTCCTGCCCTTCATGTAAGATAGGAATATTTAGCTCGCTCTGCGAGCGTGCGTTGATTGGGAGTACCGTATTCTGATTGAACCAATGGGAATTGGCAACACTTCGCGAGTCTGACTGTGTCAGAGGTCAAGTCAAGCGCTAGAAAGCAAGATGTAGCTAGCCGAACGTGGATCGTAAATTCCCTGTAAAACAAATTCAAGCCCTGTAAACGAAGCTACTACGATAAAATCGTTGACCGTTCAATAGGCATCCTTGCCGTCGGAAATGCCATCCAATGAAATGCTTTTCCTCGTCAGACTTCCCTGTTTTGAGGAATACGCGACTGCTGACAGTGCCTTGCAAACACTTACTCACTCTATAGTTAGCCTGCTATGTATTCGTGTTAGGGATGTTAGTATGTGGCAATGCTGACGGCCTCTCTGCGTCCGAAGTATATGCTTCGTCACCTGCTCAAAGAACTTTTGACTAGGGTGCATCTGCTCACCCTCTTCCTACCTAGCAAGCTCTTTATATCCCCAAGGGCTTTATCTTTATCATCTCTCAAGCTTGAAATTTCACCTTCAAACTTCTATTATCTTCGCTGCAATCATCATATTCATCCCGAAATGGCTCATTTCGGATCTGGAGTTGGCAAGAGCTTTTTCACCTCCTTGGCTGCTCTTTTCCTTGTTGCTTTTCTTGCTATTACCACCGGACCACTCACAGGGCTATCCACACACTTATCCAGCAAGCAACAGCCTTCCCTCGTTGGCCATGTTGCAGAAGTTTCAAGTCGAGCAGCAAGATCTCTACACACGAATAGCACTCTACTCAGAAAACGAGTCGTTGTCGGAACTTATGCCGACAGAAAAGCTAAAGGGGAATGGCTGAGTTGCAGGCTGACAAACACAATTGCAAATGCTCAAGCGGCGAACAGAGGAATACCTTTGGAATCTACAATCATCAATCCACAAATTTGGGCAACGGAAGGATGGGAAGAAACCGAAGATGACAATTATCCCGTTTTTAAAAATACTTTAAATGATGCTTTTACTGCCCTTCATATCGATTCCACGACAGCGGTGATGAAGCACTACCAAAACGAGGAACCCGGTTTATTGTTTCCTGCTAATGGTGGTCCGGCCGTACCTACTCAGGTAAGTAACTGAGACAAATTAACAACGATCTGCACTGACAACGTACCTAAGCCAACTACAGCAAGATTCGAAAATGTTTTCTATCCTGCCGCCGGAGCTATTGTTGCTGATGCCAACAACAGCCCCGGGGGCTTCACAACTGATCCCTTCATGCCCTATGATGTGAACAATCCAAACCGCTTTCCTGACGAGCCTGCAATCTCGCAGATATATCAAGTATGTCATCTAGAGTGTCTTTCCTTGCATCAAGTCAGATCGAGTTTTGGTCGTCAGACAAGCTTGAAAAGCCTAATGTTATGGTAGCTCGAATCCATCCAGAAGCTAGAATCGCTAACTATTTTTTTCCTACAGTGGAGCGATGCTGCGTTCCTCCAGTAAGAGAATTCTGGCTTCTCAATTCGTTATTTCCCGTTTTTCGAAGACATTTTTGGAATCTGATCGTATCTCGAGAAATTCTAGAAACAACCTTCTGTGCTCTGTTTAGTTCAACTCCAGGACTTTGCTTAATCAGAAGGAAGCTGACGCCTTCATAACTTAGATGGAAACAAGTCTGTCAAGGAACTACCCCACCAACACCCTTGACAAACATCAACTTCATTTTCCGGGCGGGCATAGACAATGCAGACACACGGGCACAGATCATTTACGCACTCCAGGATTTAAAACTTACTAGCCTTGGGGGAACTTATGCCACAGCAACAACATGGACCAAGGATGATAACCCAGACCAATTTCATGCCCTTCTTGGATCCAAAAATGGGTCCGGAAGTGCATTTCTGCTAATTACACACAAGGGCCCACTGGGTGTGAAAGATATTACGAGTGTAACTGTATGGCATCCTGCAGGAGCTGTGGGAATCCCGGCGAACCTTGACCCGTTGAATGCAGACCTCTCGGGATTTAAACCAACCATGGTCTTCACAGTAGTAGATGTTGCGGAGCCGGTTTGACCTTTGTAATAGGTGATATATTTGGGCTATCAGAGTTTGTGGGTTTTGAATTGGGACAGAATTGGAAGTACTTTAGGCTTGAATGAAATTGTTGAATTGAAAGATTTTCGGTGGGATATCTGTCTATAATACTAAATGAAGCCGCTAATACTATCTGAACCATGACTTACATCCCACTCGATTGATTCACTGCATGCTGAGCCTTCCCATGCTTTCCCAATCTCTCCTTCTTTCTTGCTCTTTTTGTTCAATTGCACTCTCGGCCTCGAGAATCTCTTCGGCGCTGAGAATGCTTTTCCACGCGAAGAAGTAGAAGTCTGTCGATTTCGCGTCCCGTCCTTGATTGGGAAGATTCATAAGGCTCAAAGAAGCCATTCGTTCCCGGGACCATAATGCGAAACCGAATCTTCTAAACGGTTTGAAGGATATGTATTTCAATGGTGAATTAGAGTGGGAGGAAAGACTTCTCCACCGCCAACAAGCTGGGGCTGGAATAAGGAGATGATCGTGGTCTCTCTCTCCAGACACTATTATGGGACAATGCTTCGAGATTTCGAGCCGTGGTAAAGGTAGCTGGAGCAATTCAACGACTTGCAAATTTGTTGCATCTTGGGCTCTCAGCTCTTGAATATAGTCAACAATAGTGTTCACTTCCTCGTATTCAGCATGGGACGATTTGTTGTAAAGATCCTTTGGCTCCATCCTTTGCAATCTCCCAAGGTCGTCTCCAGGCCAACTTAGCAGGGATTGTGCTGCAGCCATTTTCAGGTCGTAAAAAAATTGTACACGCCAAAACGCACGCTCCACACGTTGCACTTCAATCCAAGAAGGTGGCTCTAGCTTCCCTATCGTCAGCCTACGACCTTCTGGTCGCATTTTCCACGCTGGGATTGCTGAGTAGTCCGGGCTATGTCCTTGGCGGTAAGTAAATTTCTCGTCGACCAGAACCTCAGGTTCGATTGTCCTAAGTTGGTCAAGGTAAAATTTGAGACAATCTGGTGTGAGGCATGAGATTCGATGTGCAGATGCTAAAATGCTGCGCAATACGACATGTGAGGTGTTCGCGGATAATGATTTAGGAAGAAATGAATCCTCGGTCTTCTGTTGTATCATACTCTGTCTTACAAAACGCTCGTAGAATTCTCCAAAACAGAGAAATGGAAGCGTCGACGAGCGTATCAAAGCTACCACACGGATGACCTCTGGGATTTGCTTTGTCATGCTGCCAGATGTCAAGACGGACTCGATAATATCTACGCCATGTGCTTCGAACAGGCGGAACGCCACTGGTGAGGTATTGATCAAGTTGCGCAGAGATGGCAAATCGGTGAGTTGACTCAAGATAGCTAAGAGGATCTCTGGGGCAAGCCCTTCGAATCCAATCTGCGCCTCGCTCGCTGTTTGGCCCATTGATGGCGCTTTCGACATGTTGTGGATTATAATACTGAGATAGGAGTAAGAAACCAATTATAATAGGAACCAGAGAAGCATCGTTTAAGTATAAATCTAGGCGGGGAAATGGGCTAAAATCTGACAGAGTAAAAGACGCTAGGCCTGATTGGGAATGTCAGCAGAGTGCGACACGTGGTCACGTTGTCGGAAACCTGGTGCTATTACGCCTCTAAATAAACCACTATGGCATCATATGTTATCTGCTATTAGTCAATCAAAACAGTAGTATTATTCGTTTGAAGAGTAGTTTCCTCTTCTATAAAAGTGGCTTTGGCGAGAGTACTTAGCTATCTCTCGCCTAAGCCCCTTTTCGGGTCAGACCTCGTTCGTTTTCAACAATCACTAGCGTTAATCTTCAGAAGAGAGAGGTCGGAAAGTAGTGTCTTATCTGGATACGTTTTGATCATAAATAGTCCTGCCTCACTCAAAGATATCTGCTCTACAACCATGCGAAAACGTGTCCTAAAATGTTGCCTAAAAATGGCACTAAAATTGTAAACATTTGCCTGCAAACTATCATAAAAATCTTTCTCGTTGCCTTAGACCATGCTTATACTACAATTAAAAATGATTGTGAATCCGTCCTTTCTTCCCTCCTTCCATTAGGCTGTCCGAGCGATTCGACATGTAACGCCTTCATGACGCTGGAATTCTCTCTTCCAGATCTCGAGTTGTGACGGGCCATCTTGGCAGCTAAAGAGATTGTCTGCAGTGAGGCACTTAAGACTCGATTCTTTGGTCACAGTTAGCGCTGCAACAGTTCTCGTGGAAGACCTCTGTCTGCAATGTACATTGTGTGGTGTGTCGATGAACCGAGTGAAATAAGGGGTGTCCGATGACGATTGTACGTTGACACGGGACGACGGAAGGAGTTCATCGTCATCTAATAGCCCTTGAATTTCAGCACTACTAGGGTTGTCCCATGATCCAACTTGTGCGAGGGTTTCATCCTGTCTCTTGGGAGTCCGTTGAGGGGATGGTACGGCTTGAATTGCCATCTTGGGAGGGTATTTCTGCAAGAAAAAAAAACCAAATTTTCTTCATTTCCTCTACTGTCCCAGTATATATATTCAGACACATACAAGCACTCCCCAAGTTCTTGAAGTATAATTTTCCCTACTTAACGAGATTCCGTGCATTTGTTACATGTTTTACCCGAGGAAGCATAAGAGATTTCCGAAAGTTCGCTTCAAACTTCAGAAAATCAACATTCCCATGCTTCGAGAATAATCCAAGCACGAGATTCCGGTGTGGCAACCGTCCATTGCGGGGCCAGTACTTCCATGAGATTTTATAATTGGTCACGTGCATCTGTAGGTACTTCACGGAATTTCGTGCCAAAAACGCTACCAATTCTCGGCTGAAATGCCGCTCACAACTAGGCAGACGTAATCTATCAAGTCAGCAACATATCCCCTTCTCTGAAAGATTTATGATCAGCAGCGAGATTTCGATTTTCAAAGACAGTCACACCGTCGCACGAGCAATTTTTGTCGAACGTATCTATTTGTTAGACCCAAGTCAGAGCCCAGCCTTTTGAGACCTTGCCCTGGTAGACTGTAACAGCTTGTTTGACTGTCACAAACTTTATCAAGCCCCTCGATCACCAAAGGGGCTGCGAGACTAGGGTATCCTATTCATTGCACTGCAGCATATTATATACAAGAAATGCAATGTCAGCTCCGTCACCAGAGCATTCTTCTCAGAGCCAAGGTGTGTCTCGAAACTGCAAGGATCGAGAAGCCTTACACTACAGTCAATTTGAAGATTTGTTTGGAGAGCACACTTCTTTGACCCGAAATACTGCCGACAATCGAATCTTGAGTTACAGGCTCAATATGGTCCAACAACCTGAGCAAGCAAAGGCTTATGCTTCTGGAGCAAAACCAGAAGATTGCAAACCTGTGGATCCCCCACCGATTCTCAGTCTTCTCATTTTTGAGCTTAGAGACGGCATAGAAAACAATATCACTTTCTCTTACGATGGATCCTTTTTCATTTATGCAAGCCTAGAGACTGCACAGACAGCTGGCGATGGCAAAACTAACCAGAAGGAAAATCATCCTACATCTGTTCTGAGTGGCTCTCCATTCTCTGGGGCTGACTAGATGCATCGCCCCTATCAGGGCATCTTCTTCTTCTTTCCCGAATTATCTGTGCTACACGAAGGAAGATACCAAATTTGCTTCAATCTCTACGAAACCATTAAAGACCCACAAAATCTCGATGGGATCACAACCGAAAGGTCTTTGTTCGCCGAGCCAAGTCATCCTCCCAGCAGTGACAGCCCCGGAGAGGTGGCTTACTGGCGACTGAAGATCAAATCCACGAACTTTTTGGTCTACAACGCAAAGGAATTCCCAGGATTCTCAAAAATTACGGCTCTGACGAGGACTCTCGCGACAGAGAGTCGTCGCGTGACGATAAGGAGGGAAGTGAAAATGGGATCCAGAAAGATTTCTCGAGTTGAGGATGAGGGTTATGTGTCAAGGCCAGGCTCGTACCCAATGCCGCTGTCGAGCATTTCTCAGCAGATTGTTCAAGATAGTGAAACTCTCGGGTTGTCAACTACCTTATCTATAAATGACAAGACTGGACCCGCTAGGTTCTTCAGCAATACTTATGAGCTACCGCGAGGTCTAAGCCTTCCAATTCCAGGACAAAATCAGCAATTGGCACCAAGATCTCCTTCTCAAAAGAAGTATAAGTGCCCTTATTGTGAAACAGAGTTCACACGGCATCACAATCTCAAGAGTCATCTTTTAACCCACAGTCAAGAGAAGCCTTACGTGTGCCAGACATGCACAATGCGATTCCGAAGACTGTACGACTTGAAGCGTCATATAAAGTTACATACTAGTGAGCGTCCCCACATTTGTCCAAAATGTGACCGGAAATTTGCTCGTGGCGATGCACTTGCACGCCACAGTAAGGGTCAGGGTGGCTGTGCTAGACGACGAGCGAGCATGGGCAGCTCTTGGGGAGATGGTGGCGACTTCGGGGGCTCGAATTCAGGGGATGGTGATGAGGGCCTTATGGACGGGCTGATGCTCTCCAATAGCACCCGGTACCCCAATAAAAATATTCAGCAGTCCAGCTTGCTTAGCATCAAAGCACAACAGGTCTCTGATCCACCGGAAACGGCTAAGGTCTATGCCTCTGATGAGACACTACTGAAAGAAAGCTTATCGAAGGAAGAGATCTGGTCAGCCCTCCTTGAATGTTGGAGACCTGTAACTGCAGTATCTCGCCTTGAACATTCGGCTGATGGACCAACAATCAACTCGGCCATTCTCGATGAGCCACGATCTCACATAATAAAACGCTTCTGTCAAGACTGGTGGCTTATGCACTCGCCAGATCCATGGGACAATATCTTATCAGAGAATCACATGGCCGCACCTTTAAACCCCAAATATCTTCGTCTTATGTTCTCGTCATGGTATCAAGACTTGCTGGCGGGTTCATCCAATTATCCTCGGGGCGGACACTTATTGCTCCCATCAGGCACAGTTCATAGCCCAGAAGGTAGGGTAGTAGAGCAGCTGGTTCATGATATATCTCTGCATTTCGGTAGAACCGCAGTCTCTGTAAGGGCTATTCCCGCTGGAAACTCAACATCAACGGCGCCCCTGGCATCTTCCTCGACATCAAACCGCAAATTAAATGGAACCTCCAAGGGTAAGGGGAAGCGAAGAGATAGGGGTGATACAAAATCGGATGATGACGGATTGGATGATGATGACCCCAATCAAGACGATAGGGCCAAGCGAATCAAGAAGACGACAGAGGAATATAATCGATATGTAATCTGCCAACAATTCGCAGCAGGACAAGAACCAGCACACCCTAACTGCTTTTTCGGAGCATGGTGCTCAGTTGATAGACTGAAACAAGATCATCTCATCAATGTCCATAACTTCAGCAGCTCACAGCTGAAAATTGACAGAGGAGGAACCGAGTCAGAGAAGTGGTGGAGGTTATTTGACAAGCTCAATCCTGGATTCCGAGAAGCGAACCCCGAAGCTTTCATACCTGGACCTTTCTGGGAAGATCGTGTCGCTCACAACACATATAATAAGGTGTTTTCAGAAGCCATGAAACAGGCAGAGCGGATTCGAGACATGCGCACTCAAAGCTTGGCTTCAGATATCCAAAATCTTCTGAATAGACAACGAGATGTTGAGAGACAAGAGGTCCGCCAAGTCATCCTCGAAATATTACACTCGAGAACCCAAAACGCTACTGTGAATGAGTCCCCTGACATCACAGAAAGGACGGAATCAGAATCCAATGGTTTTCATCCTACAGATGGTGGCACTTTCACACCCCAATATCAACAACCAAATACCGAGTCAGAGTCTTCATCCCGTCTAAGAAATCGTCATCTTCAGGTCGCGTCCGAAAGCAGTGTATCAGGCCTTACAAATTCTTTCAACAAGCCACCAGTACACGGAGTCCTTTCTGATGACCATGAGTTGACTACACCCTCACTATGGGAACATCCACACGGCGAGTTTGGCATGGGTACACAGTCTACATATGATAACCTTACACCTCAATTGTCTGATATGCTGGGAGGTCAGTTTGGTGCTGATTTGGCCACGACCACGACGTCTTCATCTGAGACCATGTCAGGGACTCTGTCGAGCGCAAATGACTTAGATATTGACCAACCTTTTGGAAAAGTCTGTCGATGCAGGTTCCATAGTGCAGAGTGTGATCTTGGGGTTGGAAACGGAAATGAATGGTGTGCTTGTTGCTCGGGGTGGTTCCCTTGGTCGGCATTCGCGGAGCCTTTCATTATGCGCTGACACATTTCGTAGATACGTTAGATTGGGATGCAGCTGAAGGCAATATTATGCTGTATGTTTAATTTGAGCAGTATCATCGCCTATGAATAAGATCATACATTCTTCTTGTTTTGATGGTGAGCGCAGTGTTCGGGGGTATGTCGCTTAACAAATAGGGGGCTAAGACGCTGGGTTGGGGCTGTGGCTGACTCAGGCTCAGCCTGCAGGAAGCTAGCAACACACAAATGTCACACCTTCTGAGCCCCTCGAGTCTGTTCTGTCTTTCGCTCAAAACCTTACATCACCATGAGGCTTTGCGACTATTGCTCAGCTTTACCAATAGAATTGTTTGACCGTTCGGGGAGCGAGGTGTGTAAAGTCTTCCATCAACCATCCTATGACTTGCTTGTGACATCGGCAAGGGATGGGTGCAAGATGTGCAAGCTGCTGGTAGATGCTATCCACCGGCGCTTTTGGGGTGACGTTTCGCACGTCACCAAGGAACCGCAGACATATCGTTTTTCATTAAGGAGCGATCCTGCTGGTCAGTATATTGACATTGGAAGCTGGATGGTGGGAATCGTAGATGGCCGAAAAATACCTGATGGCTTTGGTAAGTTGGAATACAGATTCTGTTTCAACTCTCCGCTGAAAGCTTATCGGGGCCTAGAAGATAAGAAGAGCAGCAGATCTCCAGATAGCGAGCTTGAAACAATCCAACAATGGCTCGATGTTTGCCAAAATGCACATGAATCTTGCCGGACGATGTCAAAAAGTCCATACGTGCCGACACGATTAGTCAAAGTAGATCTCCCAAGCAAAGATCAAGTCCAGCTAGTGCAGATCAAACAGGAGAGAGTTACAGATAGACGGTACCTAGCTCTCAGTCATTGCTGGGGTCTCAACATGCCGCGGTCAGCACTGACGACGATTGCAACTCTCCCCGAACGGCTTCTTGGAATCAATGTCTCTGAATTACCACAGACATTCAGGGATGCTATCAACATTGCCAGGCAATTAAGTGTCCCTTACATCTGGATCGACAGTATGTGCATCATTCAGGATTCGAACGAAGACTGGGAGAAAGAAGCCGCCGACATGACTTCAGTCTACTCAGAAGCTTTTCTCACGATTGCAGCGACGAGTTCCACGAATAGCAACGAGGGATGCAGGACTGACCCAGGTTCAATACTAATAGGACCTGTCGTCCTGGAGTTCCCGATAGCAGACCGGGAAAATAGTTCTCCTATTCAAAAAGTCCGCATCTTCCCTTCAGATGATTATCTCTACAACTTTCGTTCTCAGCCCTTACTTCAAAGAGGTTGGACTCTACAAGAGCGAGAGTTGAGCACAAGAATACTCTTTTACACCAAGGAGACTATAAGATGGGAATGCTCTTGTCTCAAGGCTAGTTTGAGATATCCTTGGGATGACAAATCTTCCTTCTACACCGAAGTTTTCAATCACGGCGACGCAAGATGGCGGGATGCGTACTCAGGCACAAATATGAATGCGCGAGACGATATCGAAATCTTGTGGCAAATGATGGCATGTAAATTCATGGATCGGAAGCTCACTTTCCAGTCTGATGTGCTCCCAGCAATTTCGGGGATGGCAAAACTGGCCCAACAGTCAACAGGCGACCAGTATTTGGCGGGTTTGTGGAAGTCAACTTTGCTTAGAGGACTATTGTGGGAAAGCAATTGGGACCAGAATTACATGACTGTTCGACCACGGGAATACCTGGCTCCATCATGGTCATGGGCGTCCATCATTGGCTCAATTCACTGCTTTAGGTTTAATGATAGCAATAACAGTGTTGACCTCTCCAATCTCGGGCCAGTACAACGTCCAAAGATAGTGGAAGCGAATACAGAGCCTTCTGGGATTGATCCTTTTGGGCGATTGAGAAATGGCTTCATCCGACTTGAAGGCGTGTTGAAGATCGCGCAAGTGAGAGGTCCCAAGCAAGACACATTCAGCATTTCGCTTCAAGTGTGGGACGACGAGAAGAAAGTCGGAGATCTCGTTTACGACGTCTTTGATGAGCTCCCGAAAGAAGATCAATTTGAGGTTACGTGCTTGTATTTCCGGCCTAGGAATGACAACCCGAGAAACCCACAGCCTACCGGGCTTGCACTAATACCCACTCCCAAGGACGGCAACAGGGTGTATAAGAGGGTCGGGTTACTTTTCAGCATTGAGCCTGTATGGTTTGCTAAGACGAAGCCTGCAACCATTACTATGATATAAGAACTTCTTGGAACGATCTACATCATGTCCACATCTGTTTAAGCCCTTTGGTAGAATTTCTTTAATAATCTCAGACGGTTATTTTTTCTTCGCTCCTCCACCCATTGACTACTTATCTAACCTAGACTCGAGTATGCCACAATAACAAATAATTAAGCGAGACATTTAGTGAGACTAGGAAAAAGAAGGTTCATAGTGCAGGTCTGCAGACAGCGATGCTACGTCGCAAGACTTCAGACTCGTACACGTGATATAATAGTCGGTTCGTCCTTCTACGTAAGCAGTTGCTTACAGTCAGGGAAAGTAAGCGTCCCGCGAAAGCAAGTGTCCCATTAAGTCTAAAATACAAATAATTTAATAAATTATATGTACTATATTCTGATATTTAATATAATAGTTCTTATATAGTAATAAGTATATTGAATAAGTTTTATAATACTTTTATTAAAAAGATATATTTTCAAAAGATATTCGATTTTAAGAAATTTGCAGCGCGGGGCCCGTGCGATTCTTTAGCGAGATAGGAACGCGAAAATTTAATTTAGAAATAAAATCGTATTATAGGCTTACTAATATACAATAGACTCAATAAAAAGTTTATAATATTAAAGCCCTAAGTTGGAGCTTTTAAAGAAGCTAGTTTTTGTCTAAATCGGACTATTATAAGCAAGTTATCAGAATTTTTGAGTAAAAATGCCCCGTTAATGGGACACTTGCTTTCCCCAACCTGGTGGACTGTAAGCGACTGCTTACATAGAAGAACGAACCAACTATTAATTCCCTCAAACCTTAAGGTAACACATCGCTTAGAAAGCTTTGTAATCTGGATTTCTAAGCGTGGATGCGGGGAAATCCCACTAAGAATCACGCCATCACAGTGAAATTCCTCGGAATCGTTTTTTGAAGTTCCTCTTCCTTAAAAAGAGGTTACTACACATTCCTACAACAATAGTAAAATAACCACAATCGCTAGATACAATGTCGAATCAGCTTTACGGAGATGATACCCCTGCGGACGTGAAGAACGCAAAGGTATGCATAATCCAAAGACTTGGAACATTACTAGAGCATCGAAGATTTGACAATCTAGTCAGGGTCTTCATCTTATCACGCAGAGTACGCCTAATGGCCAGAAAGTCCAGATTTTGTTGGAGGAGTTGGCCGATGTATACGGAACAGAGTGGACCACGACCTTGATGTACATCTCCATTATCTGCATTAAACAGATACCTTATTGACATTAGCAGCAATATCTCAACCCTCGAGCAGAAAAAGGACTGGTTCTTGCGTCTTAACCCAAACGGTAGATTGTACTCCCTAGTGTCTCGGCGGTACAGCTAATCTAGGTAGGCCGCATCCCGGTGATTGTCGACAATTCCGTCTCGCCCCCATTCCCGGTAATGGAGACATCAGCTGAACTCCTTTACCTGCTCAAATTTGACAAGGATAACAAATTCGGATTCACAGATGAGTTGGAACAAAACGAGCTTGTGCAGTGGCTTTTCTTCTGGCATGGTAGCGGTGCTCCATATCAAGGAAATCTTGGATTTTTCCGTCGCGCAGCAGAGAAACTCCCTTGTAAGTCACGGTCTCCCTTCCCTGTCTCTCCCTACTCTATAATCCCAACAAATTTTCTCACTACAAAAGTTGCCATTGAGCGATTTCGTAAAGAAACATATCGCGTTTTCGGTGTTTTGGAAATCAGACTTTCTGGCAAGTATACTGGCGAGCCACGTGATTATTTGGCCGGAAAAGGCAAGGGGAAGTATTCAATTGCTGATATTGGAACGTGGGGATGGGTAAAGAACTACACCGCCAGTGGCTATACTGAAGAGGAAATGAAAGAACTTCCGCATCTGGTTAAGTGGGTGGACCGCATCGCTGAAAGGCCAGCTGTGAAAAGAGGGGTCGGCGAAAAATATAAACAGTAGGAGCCACACGATCTCTCACTTGTCGTCCGAGAGTATAGTGGCAATCTGCCTAGTCTAGAAGAATCAAGAATGTCGTTAGTCTAGATTCTGACATCTGAGCTTTGATACTTTCTTGACAATTTGATTTCCATATTAGAACTCTGTTATTCTATCGTAAAATGTAGAACTAAATTAAGTAATATAGAATTCCGAGAGAACATTGTCTTACTAAGTTTCGCTATTCTAGTAATTCTTCGAAACGAGATCCCGCACCATGAAATGGTTGACATAAGGTCCAATCCACCAAACTGAGAGAGTAATCTGTCGAGATTATCTCTAATGTCTCAAATCCCACTGTTTCATACAACTTCGCCCCTTCCGAAGTCCCTATAAGATAGGATTTCTGCTGATATCGGTCTGCGATATCTAGACCACTTTTCTAAGCATAGTCGCAGCACCTTGACGCTGCCATGAGGGGTGAACCGTCATCCAATCCAACACTAAAAGAAATCAGCCAAGTTCATCTTGGGATCCTGATCTTGAACGTACCAATAAACGGTATTTTGATCCCCATCCGTGATTCTCTGTTCAGCCGCCTCGCATCCTTGAGCCCTGTAAGCTAGCATCTCATCACTCCTTATCTTTGGAGGGTCGATGACCCACTGGTCCTCCCATTTCCTAGCATTCTCCATAGTCGGCTCCGGAGTCTGCACCTCTTTCCAAACCACCTCATCCCCGGTCATCTCAGCCAACTTGGCGAGTAATAGCCACCTCGCATATCCAACTATCTTTTCTGCCTCATTCACGATGACTTTCTGATGCTTTTCAGTGCGATTGCTGTACAGATTCCAAGGGAGCTTTGTCTCGCACCAAGTGATAAGCGGTTCCAAGTCAGGGTCAGCCCAACGGTAGCGCCAATGCCAGTTTTCCACCAAGCACTCATCATAGTTACTGCAATGCCATGTGCATCTGCTGGTACGCATGGCTGGACTGAAGACGCATCGGCCATCGTTCCTCAAAAGGAGAGGTGAGTGATAGGCTTAGCCGGACGTGGAAGTATGCGATTTTTACAGAACTTTCGAACGCGAAGAAGTGGGAGCCGAAGCTTCAAGGAATCTGCGAGGTATTGGCGAGATGCGAAATGAATTAAAGAGCCTCGAAGAGGTGCTGTGTTACGATCGATGTTCTAGGCAGAATTTATGCTCTATCAGAGTACAAATGCAGGGGTGGATGCAGGCACCGCCTGCGGCGGGTCAGATTCACGTAGTCTAGGCACTCTCGTATCTTGGGCTCTATTAATAACTCTTCTTTAACTATCAGATTGGAATTGTAACGTGGCTTTATAAGAAATGAAAGTTGATATACTCTATACTTCTACGTAATCTAGTTTTTCCTGCTCGTAGGCTTAGGCTGTGACGTATAGATCTATTCTCGGAGATACTGGCTACCAACTCGAAATAACCCCCTATCAGCCCTACAGCTTCCATTACTAATATTGTTAAACAGCTTCTGAATATGCCTCCAATGACGCAAATCTCCCTACAAGCAAAAAAATATAAAGGAGTATATAACGTATTTACCAGCCCATACTCACTTTTCTTCTATTTATATAGTAACTAACGCTTAATGCTTTCTAACGAAGAATCTTTCCCTGGATTATATCTATGGTGAGGGACGAATAACCGGCTTTGCGGTCACCCACATGCTTTCTGAAGTGGTCAAGATCTTGCCGGCACTGTTTATGATCTCAGCCCTTGCAAACCATTTTCTGCCTTCTCGTCTTAGGAGACGAGACCGAACTAAAACATTACTCGGAGCGACCACGGCAACAGAATATGATATCGTCATAGTGGCAGTGAAATGAATGTCTCTCGGTCCAGGCATGCAGATGTTGTTTTGATGTAGAAGGATCAGAAGCCTCATAACTTCGTCAAAGATGACAGCTTGGAAACCTCCGTGCACGATTGATGGATGTGCTTGCAAGTCGTCGCCAAGTGCCATCAGACAAATGACCTCAGGTGTGGCAGAATCTGTTGAGTCTATTGGGGCTGGCCGCGCTTGATCATTGAGTTGTGAAATGGTAGAGTCAGGTGTCTTGAGATTTTTCTGTCGGAATGCCAAGATATGAGGTACTGTCGTCTCGGTATTGACAATTCGAGCAAAGAAGCGGTTCTCTCCTGTCTCTTCAATGCAGTGCCGCGAATAAAAAGGGACCAGCTCATACGCATTGCTTTTCAAGATATCTTGAGTCCAGTCCAGCGCGGAGAAGTATTTCAATGTACTCTGGGGCGGTTTCTGTGATCGAATGAAATCACTCAGGAAATCGGACCTCTCTTCCAACGGCGCTTTCCTTGAAGTGGAGAAGTGGCGACCACTGAACAATGCTCTGGCATAACGAGCTTGGCTCTCATAGCCAGTCTTGATAGTGCTGCACCAATGGCCTTGATTATGAAAGCGAGCTGTGCGACCGGCAATTCTGAATTGTGAGTTCGAGTGATCTGAAAGGTGGGATTCGATACGGAAATATTCGGAGACTCGGAAGTGGGGAAATGAGGTTGTTCTTCGCATTTGTTTTAGTACAATGATGGCAAGTATGGAGTAAATTATTGATTATTGTCTGATATAGTGAGACTTCGCACTCGTGGTAAGTGCTAAGAGTGTACAGTGATCGCTGAGAAAGTTTTTACAGGAGTGAGATGAGGTGAGGAGGACGCTAGCCAGGTGAAGTAAGCCGTCAGTTTGCCTCGGCTATTCCTATACCCACTAGATATCCTACAGGAGCCTATAGTACCAATACGACCACACCACATACCACGAGGCTTAAATGAGCTTATGATTTTATGGACAAGAATGAGTTGATATTAAGTCAAAGAATTTATAATATACCTAAGTACTTGTATTACTTCTACGACAAAGTACCCTCAGTCAAATCCTCGGAAACGCTCATCCTACGGCATGTAATGCTATAGAATACGTGAGGATTAGACCACGGAGTAATACTAAAAGTATGTTTTTTCTCTTAGGGACGGAGTTAAATGGGCCTCGATGTGGATTTTGCTTTGGCTTGGCTTCGCTTAAATAGGGGGTATCGCTTAAACCATCCCAGCTCCCTACCTAACTTTAGGGTATGGTAGATTGTGAGATGCAAGCATTGGTGTGAGTATTTTCTTCACTTTCTAGCTACTCCGCCCATCTGAATTCACCAGTATTTGGGTCGGCGAAGAAAAGAAAGCCTAGGTGTTCTCTTCTTTCAAGCAGTCCACCAAAAAGGGGCAGAAGCGTTGCACAGTAGCTAGGCTAAGCCAACATTTCCACAGCTGCTTACATCTCATAGTGTGCACAACCTCGATCGACTTTTCGTGGTAAACAAACAGTGTGGAACATTTACAGAATATGGAGATATACAGAGCTTCATTGTCCATCCACAAATCTTGCAACATTCCTGAAGCATCAGTCAACTTATGTATTCCCCCACTGAAACCACTTTCCAGAGTCCTGCTGCCTCGAAACAGTCCGTAGCACCCTAAAGTATGACACAAAGGCTGAAAATCGTGACTAGTGAATTCGCCGTGACCAAATTTGCGGGATTGATTGGACGAGTATGATTCTAACGAGGCGATTCCAGTGGCGTGGAATCATAAATTTCGAAAGGTTTTTTTGTTGTTTTTTCTTTTGGAAACTTCATTCTGGCTGTACCTCTATCTGCGAAGAAATTCATGGTGTTGTATCGTAAACTACCAGCGGCGTCCCTAAAATCTTTGCCTTGATCTGTAGTGCAATGAATCTCGAATAAAATCTCTGCTGCCCAATTGTTCCGCCATGATACCACATTGCTGGATCTGTTTTCATTAGCATTTGCCCACTCTTTCCGCCTAATGGGAAGAGACTTACGCCCAGTCCCCTTCCAGATCCCGTTGAGCTCCCCTTCTTTATCCAATCCCCAGAAGTCACCCATTTCCTTTGCGATCTCCTCACCGAAGATATCTCTCACAAGGTACCTCATATTCCCTTCAAATCCCGTAGCGAAAACAACCACATCGGTTTCCAATTCTTTACCGTCATCAAACAGAATTCCTCTCTCTGTATAGCTAATTGGTGTTGAGGTTTGCATTTTGATCAGTCCTTTGGCAATCTTCGCCGAAGTGCCTACGTCGATATAATGCCCGCCCATCCGGTTGTATAAATGATGAATAATACTCCCGTAACGATCTAATTTAAAGCCTGCGGCTTCAAGACCGTCAAAGCGGGGATGTTCAACGTCAGTCAAGTGGTGGAGGTTGAGCTGTGAGAGTAGGTCTACGATGGCCATGGGCTGGGTGAGAGATTCCCTATCACCTACCTCAGTGGGAACCGTGGCATTATAGTGTACTACATTGCGGTTCGTTAGCGACTCATCGAGTACAGATTAGAAGGAGAATGATGTGTACAGTCTGCTGTCTTCTTATAGTATTCTGCAGGAAGGATGTCTGGCTTCGTTAGTATGCGGCTTCAGTCACCGGGCGGAATAGAGGGGATTCACAAGTATTTCCTCGTTGAATCATGGTAACAGATGACAGCCCGGCTTGTAACATGTCATCCGCTACATCGTGCCCTGAGAAGGAAGTTAGTTAGTGCGCTGGAAGTGAAGGGGGAACGAGATACCGGTATTGGCGGTTCCAACTACAACTCCGCGTTTTCCTTTCCATTGAGAGGCATCCTTGTATTCAGCAGAGTGGAGGATAATACCCTGGAATTTCTCCTTAGGGTAGTTTAGATGAAAGTCAGGATAAGGCTGGAAAGAGCGAACTTGCTCTGTTTGGATATTCTGGCATTTTAGGGATCTGGCCGCCTGCACCTCCAGCCAGGACAATGAATGAGCTGGTGATGGGTCTTTCATCTTCCCCGTCTCGTTTTATTCGAAGAGTCCATTTATTTTCTCTGGAATCCCAACTTCCAGAGGTGACTGTCGTTCTCGTCCATATATTCTAACAAGTAGAGGTCAATGCTGGCTGCTCGTTGAAACTTGGAGGGAGAATACGTACAATGTCATATTTTCCCGCCCATTTCTGGTACCCCTCTGCCAAATCATCTTTTGTGAGCCACTCTTGATATTTCGGGCCGAAAGTACGTTCAAATGGAAGATGGGCTAATAAAATTAGAGTTCCCGTACACCGAACAAGAAAGCTGCAGGAACTTACAATATTCTCGAGAGGTGTGTACTGCTACAATCAGCGGGGCAGAAAATTCATCAATAACGTGCTAACTCACATCTTGCAGATCCATATCTCAGCTTCCAGTTATCACCAACTTCCTCATACTTATCCAATATGACATAAGATATTCCCAATGCTTTCAGTCTTCCACCTTGACTCAGTCCAGCCTGACCACCACCTATGACAATGCAATCAAAATGACTCTCTTCACTATGGCCATTTGTCAATTTCGCTGAACCACTTGTACTCTCCAAAATATCGACATTTGGTTGCCCTTTGAGCTGTTCAAGAATACTTCTCAAAGTCCAGATTCGCCACTCGCCAGCTGACGTCAAGACCAGGGTTATGAGCCCAGAGCAAGTGGCTGGAGGATCAGCACTGGTTTCAAAAGAAAATCGTGCTTGAATCCAGTGAGGCCCAAGTGGGGAGCGAATTATGCGCGTGGTATTTTCGTCAACAGAGAAGCGACCTGCTTTGGATCTGTTGATTGTCTCGTGCCAAGCTGCAGTGATCGACGATGGTGCGTAAAACGTTCGTGATGTACCTGTCAAGGCAAAAGTATCTCGCCATACGGCATCATATTTAAGATCATGTGTCTCGAGATGTTCTAGCCGGGATATAAAGGATGCAACGACTGCCGGAGCGTTCGTGCTCTCTGGGATGGGGATCGTGGGAAGCGACGTTGGGAATTCGACCAGTTTTGACATTTCGGCCTTATGTCAAGAAACGAGAAAAGTGGCGAAGGAAGAAGGGTTTAACGATTCGATGGCAGATATCGCTCCAGTATTTATGGGGTCAGGATGCATCGAAATATGTGTAGCTGAGTTGCACTTACGGTCCAGCTGGCTTCAGGTGTCTAGATAACGCAACACCAAAGTGGACTTGTAGCGAATCGCGGGGTAGCGACCCACCGACAAAGGGGGGTGACGTCTCCGGGAAACCCCCTGTGGGTCACCTTAAACTCTTGAATACTTCACTGCAGCTCCCTTCCTCAATCACATTACGTTTAATTTGAAAACAAAACGGATTCTAGAGTATGCACTGGGCAGGATGAGAATGTAACGCAATAAATCGAATGGCGCACGTTAGGCAAGAAAGGACACTCATCTTTCTACATAAGGGAGACTTAGGATTATAATTCAACTACCCATGCTGTTTTGTGCTATTGTACCTCTCACAGATACAGAGAGGCTGCCTAAGGAATTGCGGCTTTCTTTATATATTCATAGAGTATTCTTGGGTGGCCTCCTGACTACAGTGCTCGCTGTGGCTGTACCTCGGATTATGCAATGCTACTCGACGTAGTCACTGTGTCCCATTTAATTGAGGAAACATCGAATATAGTAACCGACAAGGTGTAGATCTTTCCATCTTCGATTCAAAGTGATTGATATAAGTCTTGTGATCTCTCTCTACCTATAGTTCCCATGTCATCGAGTAGAAAAAGCGACACGGAATGGCACGGGAAAGGCGCCGAGTCCTAGCGTTGGTGATGCTCGGGGCACACGAGTAGCAGTGAAACCCTCGTATGTAGGTCGACATGTTCAAGAACATCTAGGGAACTGAAACATAACACAAAGGAAAACAATGCGAATGCCGTCGAGTACCGAAGATGTCTCTCCGTAATTTGATGATATGCAACTCAATCTAAGTAGTGATCTGGAAGTCTGCCCTTCCTCCAACTTTATCTTTCGAGGCTATCATCCAAACATCTAGATTATCGGAGCTGTGATTGTGAAAGGGAGTCTATAATAGTTATCTATCGGTTGGATGCTACAGAAAGAGATTACGCGATGATGCAGCGCACGTCACAAGCACAAAGACACAACGTGAGAGCTGAGAAAAGTGCGAAGAAACTAAATTTATGCATCTACACGGAGAGTAAATCATTCTCCTATCTTCCAAGCACGAAGACACTGGCTGAGACACGAAAGTGAAGGTCACCTGTAGCGGATCGGGTCGTCGCAGAAAGGGGACATGGACTTGAGCTCACCTGCCCGTCAATCGTTTCCCACGGTCGAAATCTTGCTGGCCGCAAATGAGAACTCTTATCTAACTGTGGTGTGACCCTACACAGGGGTAATCAGGCAACTAAGCGCTGTGGCTTCTCCTGTAGCCCAAAGCTCGATCTTGAACACCACATCAATTGTACGGTCCTTAGTAGACTGTCAAAGATCAGCGACTTGCCATAATGTATACAAGGAGCTTAAAAAATTTGCTGCAATAATTGCGCTCATGGAGGGATCAGTCATGGGCACCAATAACAACTATACTTATATCGGTTGAGTTTCCCTTCGGACCTCCAGCTGTGTTTTAGGCACTACATCTCTGTTTTATTGAGGCTCCTAGGCAAATGCTTACTGATGATAAGACCCGGAGTCCAGACTCGGGTCTAGAACGGGATCCGGTATGAAACCAAGCTTGAAAAGCGTTGATGATTCGTCTTTTACAGCCAGCAGACATTGTGGCTAGGCGACTTCAGCTGTGGCGTCCACAGGGCTTGCTCTGAGTCTGGGAATCCATACGACTCACCTGTTCATGTCGCTCAATCGAGAACAAGTGCTTGTGGCTTGTATTGCGGGATCTGGAAGTTTGCGTGGCGTTCATTCAGCTGCTTCCAGCCCGACTCGAGCATCTGCCAGTACAGATCCAGCCAGAACACTCCACGCTGGAGCCGGCGGACGGTTCAGATATGACGAAATTGGGACTAAAATTAGCCGGTCTGAATGCTGTCGCTTCGTCTGATTCTTCCAATTGTATTGAAGCCGCCCCCAATATCCAGATTCCAGATGCGGTTGGAGACCATGTCGAGACGTGAGCCTCAACATGGGCCCATGTCCTGTTTTGCTTTTTTTCACCCCCCTCATTTCCCATATGTGCGCGGACCACCCCGCTATGGGGAAATGGATTTGATTTCGCATGTTTCCCTCTCTGTTGTTTGATTTTTGCCAGTCATGGCATGGCAGCAATATTCGCCTTACTCATGGACACCTCTCGTCGAAAATGATGGCGACCTCGGTCTGAGTCCACCTCAGTACGAAGACACTTCATACCATGGCTATTCGGATTTTCAGTCTAGTAGGTCAAATGGGGCCCGAGCGCTTTCAAGAGGGGAAAGTTATGAACTTGACGAGTAAGAGATACGTTCTTTTCTTGCAGAATGATCGATGACCAATTGACGATTATAGTCGGCGCTCAACCATCTCCTCAGCTCCCCTTCTACAACCCGACAATGTTTCGGCATACAAATCCTCCATTATCGAGCCAGAAATTCGGGAAACGACTGACTATGTGCGGAAACGAGAACGGCATCACCCATCTGGTTGGAAGGTTGGAGTGATGGTCTGCGCGGCAACTGCTGTCATAGTATGTCTTTTGAACATCACATTGACAGTGTGGGCTATCGCAAACCATCAGGTCATCGGCGGCTTATCGTATCTTTATACTGGAAGTTGTCAAGAGGTTGCCAAGATGAGCTTGTGGATTCATTTGGGAATCAATGCAATGAGTACAATGTTGCTCAGTGCTAGTAATTGTAAGCCCGCCCCACTACTGAGGAACTGTGTCAGCAAGGGTTAATTGGTCGAAGATACAATGCAAGTCATAAGCAGCCCGACTCGCAAGGAGATAAATGATGCACATGCAAAATCGAGGTGGCTCGATATTGGGATACCAAGTACAAGAAATCTTCGTGCGATATCATGGGTAAGAATTACTATGTGGATAATACTTGGGCTAAGCTCGGTGCCTTTACATTTGATGTGAGTCAAATTTTGCTAATTCGTTCGCCCTGTCTATCGTTCTCTTGTCTAGCACGCCCTTACTAACATCCACCAGGTACAACACTGCAGTCTTCAGTTCTCTCTCGGCAAATGCCTACGACTACTTCGTCGTCAGTGAAGACTTCTTCGGATCTTCGGCTGTATACAACGCCTCAAGCCTCTATTATGCTACCAGTTTAAGTACCCTGGACGCAATGCACGAAGCAGCCATGCATGGCAACCTCTCCAATTACACCTCCACAGAATGTATGGACATGTACGGAGTCAACTTTGTGAGTAAAGTTCGCAACGTCCTACTGGTCACAAGCGACGGCGATACGTCAAACAATTCAGTGCTCACCTCGGGCAATTGGGACGGTACCCAGGAGATTCCTTACTCGTGGATTTGTGGAGATGGTTGGGACGCTAATCCTTATTTCGATCAAATGGAAGTCTGTACTCCAACAATTGCCAAGGCTGCAGCGACGGACTGGAAGGTCGATAAGCATCCTATTAGCTACTGTATGGTTCAGGTGGTTGAAGAGGAGTGCCGGTTGAGCTTTAGCCTCCTGATCATGGTGATTGTGATCGTTGTGAATGCTTCAAAGGCATGCATAAGTACGTATACACTCCTGACTGACTTTCTTACTGCACCATCTATCATGATGCTTCACCTTGAGTGTGGAACTTATTGGTCATATTTCAATGTGGAGATGGTGGCCCAGCATCACAGATATCAGAGCTGACTTGGGACTATCAGTGATTCTGACTGCTTGGAAATTAAACGAGCCAACTCTGGTCACCATTGGTGACGCAGTGTCTTCATTCCTGAATGATCCAGATCCCACCACAGAAGGCATTTGCCTCAGTACCAAAATGGACATACAAAAGAAGAGATGGAAACTACAAACTCCCAAACCATGGACGCCGAAGAAGCATTTTTGGTTTCGGGCCGCCAGCGTAAAAAGATGGCTAACATGCAACATTCTGTGAGGCCCTCAAGAATTGATTTACTTCTTCCTCGGCCATATCTAATCAAAAATCAGGTGTATAGGAGTCATCGGACTCGGGATTTTCCTCCTTGTGCAAGGAATGAATGGCATCGGTATCTACAATATAAAAACCCTCTGGGAGCTCGGTTTCGGGACCGTAAGCGCCAATTCAGTCGTCACCGTTGCTCCCACGGGTTTAATCGCGACCACACTTTTCGCAAATCTTCCCCAAGGAATTTTATCCTTCCTCTACCTTACCTATAACGGTTTGTTCTCTTGCATGCTCGGTGCATTTGAATGGAGTCGCTTTGCTCGTTTCCGCAAGCCGTTGCGTGTCACTGCGCCTGAAGGGAGCCAGAGATCTACATATTACCTCCAGCTGCCCTACACATATGCTCTGGTACGATTCCCCTACATTCACAAGGAGACCATTTGGACTAAAATGAACAACAGCCACTTCTCCTCATGTCTGGTAGTCTGCATTGGCTAATGTCTCAATCGTTATTCCTCGCTCTGGTGAACGTCTACGACGACGATGGGACATTGGATGAAGAAAACTCAATCTCGACAGTCGGCTATTCCTGCATCGCCATCTTCTCTGCACTTATTGTGGGCGGTGTTGCCGTCGTGTGTGGTATTGCCAATGGATTCCGGAAATACGATGATGGGATCCCTTTAGTGGGGAGCTGTAGTGCTGCGATCAGTGCAGCGTGCCATCCACCAAGGGGAGACTTGATGGCACATTTGAAGCCGGTGAAATGGGGTAAGGTGGAAGGAGAGTACAGGAGTGATGGTGTAGGACATTGTTGTTTTAGTGGTTTTGAGGTTGAGAGGCCTGTGAGTGGTGATTTGTACGCTGGAATGAAAGAGAAGTACAGTTAATGTATAATTCTCCTGTCAACCAATGAAGCGAAGAATAAAACGAGATGTGTTTACGGAGTATATATACTTCTCAAATATTCAAACAAGTTGTGGCTCTCTTGCACCGCGTGAGGAAGAGGATTTTGAATGATTTTACGTTCATCGTAGCACCGTGCGACGGGAATACAAACAGGCATATGATAGGGTTACTTCAAGCAAACTCCCTCTTCAACAAAGATTCTCACATGTGTTATGGAAGAAGCACGTGATTAATATCGATGTTTTTCTCCTATTCCTTCTCGAGCCCGGAACTTAAGATGATCAATTATGATCTGCAATGCTAGTCTATATCAGGATGTACTATTGATTTGGTGGGAGCTTGGACGAAATCTGACAAATCAGAAGCTCTACTTTACCGATCCTTCCCACATTAAAGTTGGCTTCCGCATCTCAGCTTCTCCCGCTAACTCAGTCCAGAACTCTCCAGATTTGCTGGTGTGCTGCCGCCGCATCGTGGCCAACGAACGGTAGGTTGGTGGGGGAGGACATCATGGCGTGTGCAAGATTGCCATGATACATCAGGTTTCACTAAATTGTGTCTCTCGAGTATCGATATCGAGATATTTTTGTGGTCGTGTTATCGTCACTGTCCTTTCGTCCCCTCATTCTTTACACTTCACCTCAGCATTGTCTTTCCTCTCCCAATCCTAGATATACCTGCATCGCGTCATCACAGCTTCCCGCCCTACCCTCAAAGATCTACATCCCCAATCTCACAGAGTCTCTAGCCAGTACGTCGAACTCGCACCGAACCGCAGCACTGTGGGCACAGATCACCTCCCTCAACGTCGTCGCGCAGACGCCGAAGTTACGAATGCCGGTCCTTATGCGCTGATCGATTTCCCACGCTCTCCTCAACTTCTTCTGAGTCCTCGAGATCCCTTCTCAAGATGTCCTTCATCTTCACCATGCGTTCAGCGCCTGCCTCGGCGCACAGTCGCAACCCCTCCTCGGGCTCTCCTCTCCCTGCAATCTCAGAAGACGGCACCTCGAATATAGAAACGCGGCATGCACCTCCAATTCCTCTTCGCGCATCCAATCGACCGGCAAACAAACATTTCGCCCTCGGCGCGCCGCCCAGACATAGTTATGACAGTCCTCCAGCGTACAGCCACTTCTCGTTCGATGATGAAGGGGAGAGGCCCAATGCTGAGAAGTTGGCTGCAGCGAGGGATGGCGTGTTGAATAACAAGCATATTGCCAGGAGAGGAGGATGGAAGAGGTTATTGGTTATTGCAATCATCGTTGCGCTATGCACTGTGGGGTTGGTCGTCGGACTTGTTTTTGGGTTGAGGAATCGGCATAAAAGTTCTTCGTATGAATTCCTTCCCGTATTTCATAATGGTCCGTACTGACAAGTACACACAGAAACGGAAGCACTAACACCGCCGGCGGTGCATCAGGAAACATACCAGCCGGTCCTTCCAACCCCGCAACAAGCACCGCTTTCCCCGCCGGTTCATACAGCTTCACAACCTATCTCTCCACCGTCTCCACGAATTGCACCTCCGACCCCGCAACCTGGACCTGCTATCCATACACAACCTATTCCCAATCTCCATCCGCAAGCACCGCAACCTTCCAATGGATAATCGACCCCGTCCCCGACTCGAAAAGCTACACGATCTCCTCAACTGACAACCTCTTCTCAATCGTCTTCACCAACCTCACTCTATCGCTCATGAACGCCGGGCAGACCGACGAACACTACTATTTCTCTACCACAATGCAAAAACCGACGAAGCCTTCGGTCCCGCTCACAGATCAGAATCTGGCTTCAACATGCTATTTCAATCAGACGATTTTTGAGGGATATTTGTACACGAAGATGAAGAAGACATTTCCAAGTGGGAGTTCGAATGAGACGAATACTGGACAGCCGTTTGGGGAGTGGCCTTTTGCGGTGAGTGTTGATCAGATGAGTGGTGGTGGGACGGGCACGCCGACATGCCTCGGGCCCGATGGGCAGAGCTTGGGAAGCTTCAGTGTCGCGGACGCCAGTCAGCTATGTGAGTGTTTGTATTTGAATAATGGGACTTGATGATATTATGAACTTTTTTGCGTTATGAATATACGGTAGGAGTTGGAAAGGGACGTCTGGATTGGTTATAACTGTTAATTTTGGGTGGGGAGGGTATACACATGGCGCCAGCGACTGCTTCATGTTCGTGTATATATGCTGTACAATAGATGATGGTAATATAATATATAAATTGCGTTTCGATCTTATCTTCTGAGATATGACAATGCGCTACGCATGCTCAAGGACAGCCAAGTATATAAACATGTGCGATGGATTTTGATAAGTAAAGCATTGTGTCTAGGAAGTCAGTAGTCAGTTAAAGCTTCTTCTCTTGAGCTGATTCACTGATTACTCGGACTATTCTTAACCAAGTAACTAAGCTAACTAATTATAGCTGATTAGTTTGGATTTATGAGAAGTGTTAATGAGTATACAAAGTCGAATAGTAGAGAAAGTTTCGTTGAAAGATATCCAATATCCACAGGCAAAATTCAAACATGCGGCGATTTTTCAGGGTTTTTAGTAAACATTTCCGAAGCAACTTGGAAGCAATCATGCATTACTTGGATTACTATTATTCACGGCTCAGGCCTCTTTCGCCGATTCTAGCTTCTATGGCAACCTGTGCTCGTTACATTTTCAACCTCTAGGGTCGAATCGGATTCGAGATATCATTTAAAAAAAAATAGCTACTACTACAACATGATATATGAACCACAAACAGTCTTCCGTTCCGGTAACTTTGCCTGGGCTAATGGACCATATTGCTTATTCCACGCCCGCTGTCTCTTATTTACCTTGTTTAAGATGGCACCAATATCTCCATAGTAACAGCGTATAAAATATGTTCATTATAACACTCGTTGACCCAAAATCGGAAATGTAAAAACTAGAACTTGCATTTGGAATTTTAAACAAGAGGGAGACATATAAGCAAGGAATCGTTTCCTTTTCATATCTATGTACCGAAGTCTTTATTAAGCGGATTTAACATAGTATTATTTAATCTCCGCGTGTGGACTCTGGTAACGGTCCCAAGCGCATAATAGGCCGCGGCTCTACCTCACCAGCTTCTTTGCGCCTTCGCTCATCATCTCTGTCTAATTGCGCATAAATTTCATCTCTGACATGAGTGCTTGACCGATTCTTGAGTTTGATCTCCCTAACCGCTTCAGCCCACGGCTTGCCTTTCCCCAAGTAATGCAACAACATCTGGAGTCCGTCCCAACGGAATTCCGTACTCTGTTTCTTTGCTGATTCCGAAATTGGCAAGCTCTTCAGTTCACTGACCCAGTCCGTAACATCAATCCGTTCTTTACCGGTGAAAGGCCGGTAATGAAGTGGAAGATTCCAGAGCGTGTCCCTACCACCCCATAAACTATCGCTGCGCCTGAGCAATTGCGGTATCGGATGGCGGATTGTGTGATATCCATATCCGCTCTGGAGGAGATCTTCCACAATCACCGCGAGCTCCTTGTCGCCCGCCACCTCAGGTACATCAGTAACTGCGAAAAGACAAATGTCATGTCTATCCGAACCATCAGCTGTCAAGTTCAAGGATATAACGAGATCGAGTCCGTATGCTGAGAAGACATTAGGACCAGATGCAGTGAAGTGATGCGGTTTCTCATCGTATTTGCTGCCGAGAATACACCTAGCACATCGGCTCTCCTCATGCAAGTCTTTTTCAGAAACAAGTCTTGTTCCTTCCGAATTACGGATAAAGGATAGATCTTCCGGCGCAGGTACTCGATCCGCAGGGTAGCGTTTTTTGAGCCAATCGATGCGCTGTTTAGGGGAAAGTTCATACACATTTCTGGGGATTCTGAACTTTGTCTTTTCCTTCCTCAGACCAATTTTGTGGAATTTCTGGATGAATTCGGGTAATCTTGGCCGTCGAAGATTTCCAAATGCCAAGGTTTCGATGGGTGGAGTATGGTCACTCCTTTTTCTCTCCGGTAGAGCATACAGAGACAGGCATACGCAGGTAGTAGCCGTGATGAAAAGTTGGCCTGGAGAGCCAGAGAGGAGACACCGGAGTGTCTCGATGAGAACTGTTTTGCTGCATGATCGTGCAGCATTCGCCACTAATTGTCGCCCAGGGTGTTGAATTTTGTAATCAGCAGAACTGAAGATAATTTCAAATGCTTCTTTTGACACCGCCAGATACGTTAATTCTCGGACGATGGTCCATGAGTTATTCATAAAATTCTTCGTCTCGATCAGTACATAGAACTCAGAGGAGGTTGATGGCGCCGGGGATTCGGTGGCGGTTCTTGATTTGCCCATCCAGACCTCTTCTAGGTCATCAAGGTCATCTCCGGTAAGTAGGAGGAGTTCGTTCCATTTCGCAAGGAAATTCAACAGTTGTCTTGCTGGCTCTTCACCTCCTGCTAGTTGCAGAAGCTTTGTCACATTTCGCTCCGTGATGAACAGGCCTTCTACTCGTGACTCTACCAGGGCTGCTGAACGCAGTGTGCCAAGCTTTGTATTCGGTATAGGTATACGTAACAAACTCTGATGGTTTAGAGCAGGAGCGATCTCATGCTCTCCGAAGTCTTGCTCAAAGTCAAGTCCAGTGACTGTGCTAGGTGCAGCCTGGATCCAGTTGGATATGTTCCTTCGCATAGAAATAATGTCACTATCGTCGGTTAAGCTTATTTGATCAAAGGTCGATCCAGTCGCAAGCGACTTCAGTTGTCTTAAAATGGATGGTCGGTATATATCTCGAGCCCAGTCAAAAATATAGTCCACGATAAGGAGAAGTTGCAGGGAACTGTCTTTCGACATTATGGAGCCATCCCAGAGGTGTAAAATATCCTAAAAAGAGTCAGCAGAGTACCACCTAACTAGATATATATGTGACCTTTTAAGAAATCTTGAATGCAATACTTGAAACTTCAGTCGTGCATCTAGAATAAACAAAACTAACCCCCTCACCAATGAGAAGAGTATTTGTTTTGATTAAGCTGATATTCGGTGATAAAATGAATTGGAGAGGATACGCACATATCTAGTGGGTTCGCTATCTGAGAGACAACACCCATATACTCTCCAGGCATCGCCTCGATTCGCAAAGAACCATACTAGAGGCCTGTCTGCGGTGTCACCATCCTGTACCCGCGCAAGCAAATCCTCCTGAAGTTTAAGCAGAGCAAAGATTGGGAAAGCTGTTTGGGTTTGTATTTCGTAGAAGCCACTCGGGCTTTTTCCGGATTTGGCTTCTAAGATTAAAAATGGGAAAAGCAAAGGCTCAACTCCGTCCTTGAAGGGGCTGCTCCTCACCAGCTCCCTGAGAGTGACACCAGGGTCGTCAGCAAGTGCGCTTGGCATGGGTGTTGACAATAGCTTCTCGAAATTATTCGTCTCTTGCAGTCCATAGACTCGATCTGGTTCTTGCTTTGGTAGTTGGGATCGTAATAATGAATCATGAATGATCACTTCTTGAGTTCGGTCATCGAACAAGGGATTGGTACCGATCTCATAGCTGCGCGGGAGTTAGGAGAGGAAATCGCGGTCTCGTGAGAGTAACATACTAATCCTGTGGCCGATCGTTGGGTGCACAGGTGCACGACTTCCGATTTTTCCTCCGATCTTCCAGGTTTGCAGCAACCTCGTCAAGCTCGTTGATGCAGGCTTCAATCTCGGAACGCCAGATCCTTGCCCGACATTTCGGACTTTTATGTATATTAGTGCAACCCAGAACATTAGGAGCCTGCCTTACCAAGCAACTTCAACACTGAACCTTCGAAGAACATCATTCTCCAACCCGAACCTCCAACCAGACTCGTTTCGTTGCTGATTGAAGAGGCGAGCAGCACGATTCGCCAACCACTCCGCACGATATTTCGTCTGTTCCCGCCAGGGCTCATCATTAGATCGGATGTCTATACTAGCACAGAAACTGTCGAATTTCTGATCCCCAATCTTGCGGATACTCTCGAACAAGCGCTGATGGACTGCCGGCCATTGTTGTGCATTTGGAGGCGACTGAATCGTTATACCGTATCGTTTGGCGAGTCTTCGAAGGTCCCGCACGTTATCATCTTTGGCATCCGCCATGTGGAACGTGTGAGAGCTATAGCTATGATTCGGTGATAAAAATTGCTTGTAGCGTGTATATATATATATATCTTTTCAGCATATACCTGTGGACTTATATAAATGCAAGGCTTGAGGTTGGGCGGCTCCCGAAACAAGTGATGAAACGTGGCATATTTTAGGGAATTGAGGGGTAATGATAACCCCACCTACATTTCTTTAACCGCCCAAACTTCACAACCTCAAAATAATCCTACAAATTGAATTTTGAAGATACATTCAAAATTGGGGGTCGGACACTACCCAACCCCACCGGGATAACCCTAACTACTAACCCTAACTATTAGCCTTAGGTGGATCGTATAACGTCGCAAGCGATCACGGGCTATCTCTTCGTCCAGTAAAACATGTCTAGCGCTAGGCATTAAAGCTAAGCGGGACGTGCTTGCCTGACGGTTTTAGCTATAATGCCCGGCGCTGGGTATGTCTTACCGGATGTGGGGATAATAGAGGCATGTATTACATGAATATCACGTGCTAATCACATGACCCCATAATCCTTTCATTTCCTTACTTCGGCTTATTCTTACCTTAGATATATTATTATTATTATTATTATTATTATTATTAATCTATTATTAGAGTATATAATAGAGAGGGTGAGGCAAGACGGGTGAGCAGAGCGGCGAGGTATTACGTGCGCGATGGCTTGGCGTATCTGCAAAGTGAGGTGAGGATTGGCGCGAAACAAGACATTTACTCGTATACCCCGCCTCCGAATTATGTAATCCTAAGATACTCGTCCCCACTAGCTAAGCACTCACCCATTATTCAGTTTCAGACAGAAGTATCCACGCTGTCCCAGAGCCCGAGTTAAGGCAAGAAAGTCCAAAGGACATGAAAGTTCAATATGCACTTTCGCTTTTGCAATTTTCTATTTATTATTTTTTATTGAAATTTTCATTGAGACAGAGAATAGCCATTTTGAACTGGGTGGTTCTTTCCCCATTGAGAGTAACACTTCCGATATAGCTTGATGGTCGTGCATGGCTCAGTGGCATTTTTGCATATTCTTCTTCCATTGTCACTAACAGAACTTAAATAACGTTATATAAGCAGCCAGCAACCAAAGACTAATACGAACCAGCTGGCTCTTCCAGATCCTAATTATTTTCATTATAGTATACCTTCGCAGTTCTTGGAAGACTTTTACGATCGATGTATATGACAGTATGGTCCTCCTCCAAAAACAATCATGTTTTTGCATCTCGTCTTGCTTCTATTCTTGTCTCGGCCATAACACCTATGCGCTGGGTGTTTTCGGCGTCGTGTGCCAGGAGGAGGATCCGGCAGGAAGTTTTCCCAATCTTCTCTCACTGCGCCTGCTCCCCGTGCATCTTCCAGTCCTGACGCTATCAACTCTTTTAATTGCAGAACATTTGGTCGATGAGCTGGGACATCGTACAAGCATTGCTGTACAAGATCGGTCAATTTGCGACTGTATAAATCGGGTTGAAACGAGTTCAGTTTATGTCCGTAGGTTATCCCCTTGGCTGGCTCTGCGTAAAGTGGCCACGTTGGCAAGAAGGGTTGTTTTTGATCAGGTGCAATTTGATCTAATGCTATGAGACCATAAATTATACATCCGATGCCCCAGACATTGGTTTTGGTACCACTGTTAAACACGTCAGCTTTCTGCGAAGGAGGATACGACCTAAAGTCTCGAGCGAACCGGGAACTGACTATTCGCCTGCTACTCCTCCTGCATTCCAGTTGAGGTAATCCCATCGTGCAGTGAATTGCTCCTAAAACCCCAATCAGAATAAAGATTTCCCTCCAATGGTAAAAGAAATTTTTAGGAAGAGTATTATGATGTGCTTACCGGCGCAAAAAATCTGTGTGTGCCTCTGCGTCTCAGTTGAGCCTTCTCACTTTTGGTCCAATTTTGTTTACGATTAAGAGTCAAACCGAAATCTGTGAACTAACAAATCTGTTAGCTCATTTCGTTTACCTATCTCGGAGAAAATTTACCATGCATAGAGGCGCTTCGCGGTGCTTTCCTCTGCGCGCCTTAACAAGTACTGCATTTGACTAAGCATATAACCAAATATGAGTAGGCCATCACTCACTATTCGTATGTTTGATATCAAAATGGATCTTGTCTTTCCATCCCGGGTTTGCCTGTACCACCGCGTTATCTTCGTCGTCCAACGTCGGTTCTGCGCCGTGTTCTAGCACGCCGATCGCATCTACCAAACAGTCGAACATTCGCCAAAGCGATATCTCTGCTATTGGCCTGCGCCTTTAAGAAAGAAAAGTATTAATTAGCTCTGATAAGTAAGTCAAGCGCCAGAAACCCAACATACCTTGTCACGAATCTCCGCCTGACTGAGAATAAATCCCCCATAGGGCAATATTCCAGAATTAGTCGTTCAACAAAACCCCCGGCGTTACGATGAACAGGCGCGACGAGTAGTTTGGTAACATGTTCCGTTCCCACAGTTACAAGCGCTTCCAGTTTCGTGGCTTCCACCTCCATGTCTATATCTTGGAGAGGCTTTCGTGAACTTTCTTTTACAGCTACCTCCTTATGTATCGGCCGTCCGGCTATGCGTCGAGCGGTGTCTAAAAATAAATGTAATTAGCAACATTTTTGTATCCGTTACAGGTCACATTTTTATTCAACATTTGATTGGCAAGCTATGAAAAGAGATTTCTCCCTCAAGTACATACACTCCCATAACCCTACTAAACCACCTGAACCAGATCCGAGTAGTTTCGTTCCCCTCCAATTAGCAACTTGTGCTGCCTCTTGCCACGTATCTAGCTCGGCGGGCTGAGATTTGAGAAATGCTTCTCTCAATACGTTCTCAGCGGGGGTCGGTGCTGCCGGGTCTGGAGGAGGCGCGACTGCTCCCCACCCAGCGAATTGTGGGACTGCCGGGGGCGGAGGGTCTGGAGGAGCGACATAATTGATCTTCAACTGATCACTGAGTTGTTGTGCATTCAAAAGTTGTGGATTTGCATTTCTGTACGTTTCCCAGAAGTTGCAGTTGTCAATCGCACGTTGGGATGGAAGAATAACCTCATCTTGGGGTGGAGGAGCAGCTGCACTTTGGGACGCAGGAGGAGACGCACCTTGGGATGAAAGAGGAGCCGCGTCTTGAGATGGGTGAGCAGCTGCACCTTGCGATGGAGGAATAGCCGTCATCTTGGCGCAAAATAGCCAAGCTTTTATGACCTTGGTCTAACAGCAATATTAAGAGTAGCATGAGGGAGGAAATATTAGAAAATATGGACGGGGAAATAATTTGGAATATGAGATCCCGAAGCAGTTCCGCAAGCGTCAAGCCCCGAAAACAGGCGAGGAGACAAAGAAGTTTAACAACTCACATACGTATTCAACCTCGACAATTTATAACAACTGCAAGTATAATTAAATGAATAGAGGGACTTGAAGCGATATCCCTGCAACTGCTTCAGGGTCAAATGTTCTTTTTTTTTTGTTACGAATCTGAGTTGACACTTCTCTTGTCTCATTCCTGTAGCCTCTCCAACTATGTTGCGTTGGGCGATTTTGCATCTCCTCAAAAAATTATTAGGGATTCAAATATTGATTAATTTGATAATAATTAAACATAAAATTCATATTTGCTTGTTCTACGAAAAATATTAATTGGCGGAAAAGTGGACTACTCAAATATAAATGATCTCCAGCTTCCTTGAATCCGTCCCTATTCAGGTCCAAACTCTCTTTTCTTGTACACTCTCCTTCTTATTCGAACTTCAAGCCTCATTTAAGGTGTTGACTTCGCTTTAGTCGTTGGGAGAGCTGGGGAGTTAGCTACTACAGGAGGAGGAACTGCTAGTAGAAATCCACTCCAGGGCTCCGGTTTCAGCCCTGCCAATCTGCAATCTGCAATCTTCGATCCCTTCTAGAACTCTTCTTTTCAAGTTGATCAACGTTGGCCTATGATCAGGCTTCTCGTATAAGCATTCATATATCAACTCGATCAGCTCTTGGCTATATTTCTCGCCTAGATTCACGCCATAGGTCTGCAGTTTGACACCGTAAGTTAGTCCTAGCGGCTTGTTGCCGTTCAAAGAGAACTTCGGCAGGAACGGGGCTCTGTGATTCGGCGGATTATTGCCGAGTGTAAGTAGTCTGGGAATTTAGAGTCAGCATTTTCCTTTTTTCTAGGGACCCTAATAACAGTCGAAAGTCTTTCTGTAATGGCGAACATAAAATGGGGAATTGAGTTTCCTTACTGATAAATGATACAGCCCATTCCCCAGATATTAGTTGCACTCCCATAGGATCCAGCAACGCGCCCTTCCCGCCAATCCGAATAATCCCATCTCTCTGTGAATTGCTC
Source organism: Stipitochalara longipes BDJ (assembly GCA_009732865.1). Lineage (NCBI taxonomy): Eukaryota > Fungi > Ascomycota > Leotiomycetes > Helotiales > Hamatocanthoscyphaceae > Stipitochalara > Stipitochalara longipes. Next base: position 539,354 of record ML769341.1, read on the forward strand.
CTAGATGAAAATTTAATATGTGAATTTCCTCGAGACTGTGAATATTATTGAGTACATACAGGCGTTAAATAGTGCTCTGTTCCCACACGTCTGAGATAGCGATATAGTCTATCAAGTTCAGGGGTCGGGGTTGGATGAGGTTCAATTTCTGTGGTAAATCCAAAGTCACCCACCTAAAACGCCCTTTTAGCTGATGCTATGTGTATACTCACATTGATTTGTGATACCTTTTGAAGTGGCGTCATTGGGTGTGATCCCGCTCTGTCGTCAGATAAAAAGACTATAGGATGATCAGAACATCTACTCATTGAGACGCTTTCCACTTATCCACTTACTATTCTCAGGTTTAAGATCAAAGTGAACTCTAGGACGGTACCCTGCTTGGGGTCTTGGGATAATTTCGCCAGTACTGGCGTTGACCTCAAATTCCAAACCATACTCCATGCAAACCATCCCATCCACTAAACAGTCTAGAAATCTCCACAAAGTCAACTCGTCGAAAGGTTGAGCACTAGGTATCTATGTTAATTTGAAGCTAACACCAGATTTCCATGACTTACCTTTTGATTCGTCTATCTTTGAGGTCGTAAAGATCTCCCAAAGAACAATATTCCAAGATAAGCCTTCGAACGATTCCGTCCCATTCGGGACCAAGACCTTCGATCGCGCCTGTAGTCTTGAACGGGTCTCGAAGCAATTTCACAACATGTTGCGAGTCGTACCGGGAAAGTGCTCTCATATGCCGCGCCTCATATCTCAACCCATCGTCTCTTGCTTTGTTTGCGAATAACTCTTTAACCACCACATCGCGTGCTTTCGGTAGCCCATTGACTACAGGACCCGTGTAACTCCACAGGCCGGCTTGAGCATTGCCACCCTCTCCAAGATACTTTATGCCTTTCCACTTCTTTCCATCTGTCAAATTTGGCCAAGATGCCAGCTCGGGAATTGTTTTGTCCAAAAAGGGTTGGTTATGCGAGGGAACCTGTGGGGGAGGTGATGGCCCTGGTTTTGGCCAGCCTGGAAATTTTGGCGGAGATCCGGGAGGACTTATCTCTAGGTATTTATGTAACCTATAGTAGTCGCGCACTTCTTGCGCATTTAGAGGTTTCGCTTTCGGGTTTCTGTACTGCCGGAAATAATTGACTTCCTTGATGATTTGCTCGGTAATTTTAGGTTGATTCGCGGCCATTTTGATAGATGTGTTTGCAAATCCTTATTTCAATTACTGTTTCGAGTAAGAACGAGATCAGTTGCTATTTCTTCAAGTCGTAGAAGAGGAAGTGTGGTATAGAAAATGTTTCAAGTTGATAGAGACGTACACAATATTGAGAACGCACGTAACGTGGAAGGGAATGCTGAACAGCTCTTTCTTACGCATTCGGCGAGAATAAGTTGAGACAAAGGGTTACTTTTTTACGAGACAACAAATCAACTGCGCTAATCCCGAACTGTCACTATAAAGCTCTGAAAACGGCAACTCTGGAGAAAGGAGGAAGTGACCTCAAATTGGAAGCAGAGAGATACTGCATTGAGCATAGCATATATCAACAAACTTGAAGACAGCCACAGTGGCGGGTTCTTAATCTTTAATTCTTTGAATTTTTTTAAAACAAACACCCACTTAAATCCACAAGCTGCCTGATTCGACACATATGTCAGTTGATGATCAACATAACACGGATTGCGTGTCATTGCAAAGGCCCAAGATATAATATAATCCCTGCCATAATTTGCAGCACCAGTAGTTGGAATTCGTGGCGCACTGCTCGTCTTCAATGTGCCATAAGTTGAGGGAGATTTAAATTCTGACGACCATTTTGATTTATCGAATGTCCATTGATTCAAGGAACATTCTAGCGCACAAGATTCTTCTCTTTCCGAATATTCTTTGAGTTGTGGTACATTGAAGACCAGCATTGCGCCACGAATTCTGACAGGCCCTCGTGCAGTAAGCCTCACTGTTAGTCTCCTTGAGTTTTTAGGCCTAAGTGCCTAGAGCCAAGCATGACTGCACCATGCATGAAACCTTAAATCGACCATTTCCCCTTCGTCTTCCCTGACTTCCCACCCAAGCCATTACCCCCGCCCCCGCCTCCGCCCCGCGCCACCCCGACCAAGCCTCTGTCGTGCCTAATCCATGTCGTGGTTCCCCGCAGAGCGATAGCGTTTGCTCGTGCTCGAGCTTGAAAGTTGGAACGACACGTATATTCTGGGAACAATTTTGACGAATTTGAATCTTTCATCCAATAAGGCGTAGAAGCGGAGAACCTTCCTTTTATGTCGCGAGCAAAGCACGACTCTGAACTATAGCCATGATTTCAAGAAGTCCTTCAGTAAGAGAGTCTAATCAGCCAAGACCACACCTATGAATTTGGTGCTTGGGTATGGTGGCGGTTGAAATGCATTCGAGATGGCAACGCCCGATGCTCGATTCAATTCTAGTTTGCAAAGTTCGAAATGACAAACATCGATTATTAACTTGGCGATGCCATTTGAATCCTTCTCTTTCGAGATTTTCGCTTGAGAGAAATTGAGCTGCCACTTCTAGAGTTGCAAGTGTCGGGAGAGGCTTGAGAGCAGCAATTCTTAAATTGTTTGATATCAAGAGTGTTGCCTTGGATTGAGTAATGATTGTAAATCTGCTATTGGAGAATATTGAGCAGCATAGATCGAGTCCGAACTTGTTGCTGCTTTTCTATAACATCGTTAGCTTCTGCTCCCCAGAGCCAGTGTGGGTACAAACCTGGCACGGGATACTTTTTTGGCCTCAGCATCGATGCTCGTGATTATTCGTGTTCTCAGAAAGCCGCTCTGAAAATATCCAACCAAGAATGTATGGTTTTGTCAAGCTTGTTGGCTTCTTCAAGGGTCGATTTATAATGCAACGGAAACCGCGCTACGATTCCAATGACCACTGGTGGACCACTGCAGGTCCCGTTTTGGGCACGGACAAGCTGGGCTATCTTCCTGCCGCTTCAAACAAGTCGACCCAGCTATTCTTCGACTTTGGGTACTGCTGGTCTCTCTGATGATGATGAGTCTCTAGATTCCATGGAACTGGTCCTCCAGTAACGGGCTTAAAGTGTGGACAGTATACGAGACTTGGGTTTTCACCTGCTTAGACCAAGGCTGAGCTTTCAGGAACAGTACTACCGGTACTGAATCAAGCTCTTTACACAGAAAAGAAACGTGGTGGAGATTACATAATTGAGATAATCTAAGTGAGGATGGAACGTCAGACACCGTTCAGGGTCACATGGATAGCACGTGCCTTCTCTCACCCCACCTGCTTTTCAGGGACTAGCTTCATAGGGCTGACCTGCCCCTCAATTTGCATAAACTGCCAACTTCAAAGGGACTGGAAACGCTACTAGTTGAAAGTTTCTTTCTGTTGAACGTTGAACGTTGAACCAACTGTTCTTGCCAGCCACCAGACATCGGTCGCCGAATTCCACTGGTCTGTAACAAGAACTGCTCCACACTCAGAATCACTGGAGGGATGAGTAATGCCCAGAATGTTCTCCTCCCCGTGGAATACCGGGTAATTAGAGAGGAGGTGATAGTCTTCACTCACTTTATACCGTAATCCAGATCTCTGATATTGACAAGGTCCAGACCCGGACATGGAATCTTCCATGCCGTCCACTAGGGCAAGTACACGCCGTCCACAGTACATTTACCACGGAACTATGTGCAAGTACCTCGTGTGCCGGTGTCGAGGTACATGTGGTGAAAAGCGGCCTTCGCTGCTCTAAGATGCAGCATTCGTCGCGGCTGATGCTGGAAGAGGAAAGGCTTCATGGGAAGGAGGGTGTGCTTCCGCCCACCTTCGCCCCTGTCCGCTCCTGTCCGCTAAGCGAGCGTGCCTGACCCGGCTGGATAAACGCATGTCCCGGCACGTTTCAACCTTCGTCGAACAGCCTAAACATCCCAATCTTCGCCATTATGCGCCGCGGCCACCGCAGCCAGCCAATAACCACGTAACGACGACCTCTATTACGCCGTATGTACCTCATTTATCCAGCCTCCCGATGATTCACAGCCATGTGCAGCTGTGCAGCTGTGCAGCTGTCCCGCTGTGCCCGCGATAACCTTCCGGGTGCCGCACAGGATAGGCCAGGGACCAGTCCCAGAACGACAACCCGGGAGCCAGCAGAGAAGTCACTGCCCCTCAATGGACCAACCGGGCCCAATGCAGCCCGCCCATGTATCCTATGACTACTTTAGCTAAGTGGGATTTCCCAATTCTCCCCTATCTCTTATTACCTGCTCCCATATAATAAAAGGCCCCGCGACCCTACAATTGGTGACGGCGTTGGTCACGTTAAGCAAAGCTGTACCAACAGTTCTCGTTGCTACTCTACATGAAATCGATTCGATCCATATCACGGTAAAATCCTCCCAGTCTGCTACCCCCACTCTGCCAACAGGACTGACTCTATGTGAAATCCAGGCCCGCTGTGCACTTGACCTCTCCAATATCGATATCGGTGCTGCCCCGCCTCGCGCTCGCGACTACGCCATCTGCCCCTCTAGCTCGAGCTCAAAAGCCCAAGCTTCCTCCCTCCACCTTCATCAGATCAACCTCAAGATTCTACACAACAGCAAGAAATATGGCTTCTCCTACCCTCAAGCTCAATTCCGGCCATCATATGCCACAAGTTGGCTTTGGTCTGTGGAAGGTTGACAATGCTACTTGCGCCGATACTGTGTACAACGCCATCAAGGTGGGCTACCGATTGTTCGATGGAGCTTGTGGTAAGCTTCTCTCTCTTCCTTCATCCTTCCCTTTGCCCCTCCCATCCATACAAAATATCTAACTTTCCTCTTCAACAGACTACGGCAACGAAAAAGAAGCCGGCGAAGGCGTCGCCCGCGCCATCAAAGACGGACTCGTCAAACGAGAAGACCTCTTCCTAGTCTCCAAGCTCTGGAACTCCTTCCACGACGGCGACCAAGTAGAGCCCATCGCCCGCAAACAGCTCGCTGACTGGGGCATCGACTACTTCGACCTGTACATCGTGCACTTCCCCGTGGCGCTCAAACACGTGCCCGTCGAGGTCCGGTATCCGCCAGGCTGGACATATTCGGAGAAAGACGGCGACGTGCAGCTCTCCAATGCCAGCATCCAGGAGACCTGGACAGCGATGGAGAAGCTCGTGCACAAGGGGCTCGCGAAGAGCATCGGCATCAGCAACTTCCAGGGCTCGCTGATCCTGGATCTGCTGAGATACGCCACCATCCGCCCCGCGACCCTGCAGATCGAACACCATCCCTACCTCGTGCAGCCCACGCTCCTCCAGCTCGCGAAATCCGAGGGCATTGCGGTAACAGCCTATTCCTCCTTCGGCCCACAGTCGTTCATCGAGCTTGAGTGGCAGAAGGCGAAGGATACTCCAGTGTTGTTCGAGCACCCTATCGTTACCGCTATTGCGGAGAAGCATAAGAAGACCCCTGCGCAAGTGCTGTTGAGGTGGGCGACGCAGAGAGGGCTGGCTGTTATTCCCAAGAGTAATAATCCTGAGAGACTGAAGGCCAATTTGGAGGTTACGGGCTTTGATTTGAGTGAGAGTGAGTTGGATAGTATTAGTGGGTTGGATAGGCATTTGAGGTTTAATAATCCTACGGATGTGAGTCCTTGACCTCTCTTTGATTACCCCTTTTACTCTTGTGGATTCTTGGTTTTGGAGTTGGAAGGATGTTGGCTGATGAAAACAGTATCTCGGCACCCTGCACATCTTCGCATAGACCCCTTGATTCCATCCCACACGATTCGAAGCACATCTATCACATGGACTATGGCGGCTATCTGGGCGTAGGCATGATATCACGACTTCCTTCTCTTACATCTGCCGGTGGTTTTCTATCTACCGTACGTAGAGGGTTGGTTTATAGCGTGCAATTTTCACTCAAATCAATTGTCAAATCAAATGTCAAACCAAACACAAGACCAACGTAAACATGAGAGGCAAATGATCAATTCATTCCACCAAAACGCCGTGGTAAGTGCTCGCTCTATGCTTATTAGGCAAGCGTTGTGTGTGAAGTGCTGTCCCAAGCCGTAACTCCATGCTATATCCATCTTTGCCTCCTTCGTTTCCTTCGTTTCCCATAAAAAGCCTCCGGAAATGCTCAGCGATTTTGCAATCCTCCTCTATCTCGTTATGAAACCCTCACGAATGCTATTCACCGTCAGCACTGCCCAGGCTCCACAAGGAAGGAAGCCGAAAACCTGGAAATGGAATAAAGGTGGATAAAGGGGTACTTACTAGCATCAATCTGCACCACCTGCGGCAGCGCCAGACGCACCTTATTCCTATACAGCGCCGGCGCCTTCAGCTGCAACGGACAGCCCTCAAAATAAACTGTGGTCAACTGGGTCTTGCCCCCCAACTCCCTCTCCACCTCCGCAAAATCGCCAAACTGGTTATAACTAGCCCACAACTCCTCCAACTCCTCCAAATGCGCGATTCCCTCCAGCTTCTCTATCTGATTATTACTAATATCCAGCACCCTCAAAGATTTGCTATGTTCCAGCCCAGAGAGAGATGTGAGAGCGTTATGCGAGATATACAATTCTTCCAGCTGTGGGAGGTTCTCCAGACCACTGATAGAACGAATGCGGTTCGATTGAATCGACAAGATCTTAAGATTCGAAAGGGAATCAATGCCCTTGATCTCCGTGATCTTATTCTTGCCCAGCCACAACTCCTCCAACCCCTTCAAGCCCTCTAGATTCTCAATCTCCCGAATCCGATTCGCCGCCAGTTCCAAATTCCGCAGCTTGGTTAGCCCTTCAAGTCCCTCGATGGTGGAGATCTTGTTCTGCACAAAGTAGAGGTCGGTGAGGTTTACCAGGTGCGAGATGTGTCGGATGTGCTTTATTTTGTTGAAGGAGAGATCGAGCGAGGTCAGGTTGAGCAGGTCTTCGAGGCCCCGGATGTGCGCGATTAGGTTGTCGTAGAGGTCGAGTTCGGTCAGGGTCGCGGCGAGGGAGGAGAGGCTTTCGATTGTGGTGATGCTGTTTTGGCGCAGGCAGAGGCGGGCGACGGATGTAAAGCGTTCGAAGTTGAGGGAGGGGAGTGACGAGACGCGGGCGTGCACTAGGTCGATTTCTGAGCTGTCCAGGGGGTAGTCATCGAGTAGATCTATTAATCAGACCAACGTCAGCCTTTTTGCTTTGGGTGTGAGGATTTGGGGAATGGGCAAACGTACCTTCATCAGCATCGATCGTCTCGCCCGGCACCACGTTCTCCTCGTCTGAGTACTCTGGATCTGAGAGTGCCTCGGGGTTCGCAAGCTCGAGCTTCTTCTCCACGCGCAACTTGCCGTCCCAACCTGAGCTGCTGCGTGCGCTCTTTGGCGTGTCGTGCCCCTCGACGTCATCTCCATTAATGCTGATGTGTGGAGGCGGCGTCTTCTCTTTCTCTGAAGGCATCCTGAATTCTTCTTATATTTTGATCTTTACCTGCAAGAACGGGATTGTTTGGTAGACTGGTTTGTGGAATGGTGGTGCTATCGTAGCATGTTGTGGTGTTGACGAGGTTGGAGGGGCGCGGGGCTGGGATGACAAAAGGTGGAGGTGGAGTGGAAGTGGAAGAGGCGTCAAATTTCGCGTGAGGAGTGACCGAGAAATTTCTTTGCATTTGATACGCGCCCCCACGATGGCGACAACACAGCGTGCATGCGAGTGAGGCGACTGGATGTTGAAGGCTCGATTGACTGCCACTGCGTTGCTGATGTGGTCCTGCAGAGAGGCTTTGAAGAGAGGCGCTTTTTTACTCGACAATGCAAGGCCAGCACGACCCGGCAAGCTTCACGAGGCGCAACGGCTCCGAGGACCGGGAGCTCCTGTGATTTGATACGAGGATGGGTCTGCCAACGGTGTGTGTCCGTGGATATATTTGCTGTCTTGCTCTTTCATGTGGCGCTTGGCCGATGGTGCTGGCGTTGTGGAGCTGGATGTTGCGTGGAAGTACTCCAGATTGTAATCATTTATCAGTATGCCTTCTTGCGAGAGATTGAGAAGATGATTGCAAAATAAATTTAGTAGATTTGGAGCGTTCAATGCAGATGTAATTTGAAATTCTGCGGATGAGACGAGAATCAATTTCTGTGTGGCCAGTGCCAACATTGAAATGAACATCTCGAAGACGATTTATATTCTGTTTCAAGGTCGTTCTTGTTTATTTTAGGCAATGCAAGTTACTTCCCTCTCATACTCCTTTCTCGCTTGGCTGTGCTGCGAATGTTCTAGGAGAGACTGACTCTTTACGTCAATGAATAGGAATTCGCGGACGTAGGATGATAGTCCAAAGTCACTCTAGCACAGCCCAATCTGTTACTGTCGGATATTTTCCACAAGAAATAAGGGTTACGAAGTCAGAAATTCGTGTAGAATTGGACATGGCTGTTCAGGCGATTCCAGGTGCTCTCCTCAGCGTGCATGCTGCTGGTCGATCATGAGTCCTGATCCTGATCCGCTCAATGCTGGAACAAGCAAACCAGACTTGAAGTAATCCAATAAACCAGTGTTATGCTCATTTTCTTTCACAATATCGCAGGGTCAGAAGCTAGCACAGGACAATCAAACCTACCCCTCCGAGCCCCTCCATCAACACCACAACACACCCCGCCCGCCACCTCCGTCATCCCTACACCCTCTCCAAAACACATATCTTCATAAAATTCATAAAACTTCATCTCTCATTCCCTCACGTCTGTTGCACGTCGCAGCAACATTAATATCGACCGAGCTATATCACATATTACACTTCACCTTATCCTCAAATATCTCAATCAAAAACCTCGCCAGCGAAAGTTATTGCTCACAAACTGCCTCCAACAAACATCTTATATGTGCACTATCCTCCGGATATTTCCCAGTCAAGCGGCTCCAAGGCACGAGGCAGATCGTCATTTGGGCTTTAGCCTGCCTTTTAGCCAGTGCTGAATCGGGCGGTGGTTGGTTGGTGGCCGTGAGTTGTTGAGAGCTCGCGTGGCGGGAGGGATATGGATCTGGATGAGATGAGATGAGATCAGATTGATCGGCGATTTTGCTGCTGTTTCTGGAAAAAAGAGTCTTATGCCTGCTTGTCCTGTGTCATAATTGGACTTACTTGGGGCTAGTATGTCGGACCGTGGCTTAAGTTTCTGTGCTTTAGGCTGTTGGTGGTTAGGGGTATTTATACGGCACGTGACCGGTCTCACTGCTCATTCTGTTTAGACGTGCTCGGATGTCCTTACATACTTTAAGGTTTGTGTATGCATATTCGTTTGCAACGGTGGAATAAACGGAGCGTGATCACCCGACCTCACGAGGATAGTAATTAACCCTTGGTGGTGAGTGCAACTGTACAGATAATGCTGTGCTAATGCATTTTTCTTGGAACAGCTGCGATTTCATGTGGCACAAATGCCATTGTGGAATCAATTAAAAATGACGCCTGCTCGTTCAGTTAATGGTGATATCTCTTAAATCCCATCCTCTATCCGCAGGATTTCCGGTGTTCGGTATTTCTGCTACGCCAACACGTCGAGACAGTCCGTTCTCCTCTGGTATCAGCAACAGTCCATACCAGATCGCACTCGCATGTCCATCATTACGGAGGTCGTAAGCGTCGTCGTCGTCGTCGTCGTCGTCGTCAAGATCATACCCCACAATCTGTATCATACTTAGCTCCGGGTTCATCACCGTTGCCTCGCCCGCTGGGCCGAAAGCAAGAGATAGCTGTCTCTTCTGTAGACTGGGAGCATTCTTCTGAACGAGTTGTGGATTTTTGAGGGTGCAGATAATGTATTTTATCTTGAAGGAAAGGGTTTATGTACATAGCATTATACATGCAGAGGCTGTGGTTGGGTATCCAGTGTTGGCGGAGAGCATTGTGCGTGGGTAATTGGAGGCGGTTTTCTTTTCTAATGCCTAACCGCAGAAAATCTGGTCAAAAGCGTGTGTTTGGATGTTGTAATGGGATGGTAAAAATATAAAAATAAAAATAAATGTTGACGTATGCTGGATGAGGTTAATCAAGGCTCAGGGAGATATTCTACCCCATACTGTTAACAGCCCCCCTGTGCCTCCTAGTTGCCAATATCTCCTCTCTCCACATCCACCCCGCCAGTACCGTGGCCCCGGGTCCCACAAGGCCCAAAACCAAGGATCCGATGCCAAATAATGGCACCCAACCAATCTGTACCATTCCGGCTTCTTTCAAGTCTTTATACAGCAGTAGCTCCCAAAAGATAGACCCCATACAAACGGAGTTGTTGGTCATCCAATAAAAGACGTTTTCAATTGACATGCTTCGCAATGATTGATCGAGCAGACCAGAGGGAGCATCAAATCTTTGATACTGGAACAAGCCCGCAGATATGAAGCACATAAATCCCACAGCGGATCGAATCCATGACAGATCTGCTTTCGTGTTGTAAAAACGATTATATGGCATACTGTCTCTCACAAAACTTGAAAATAGGCGGTGAAAAAGGTTGGGCAGACCGGGTAGCGCTGAGCCCAATGCTGAATTCGAAAGTCTTGGAAAAAACGCAGATATGAAAAGCACCGTGGGGAGTAATGTAATGGCATAATTCGTCTTGAGCATGCGTTGGTCCAGGGCGGCGAAGACTTCGATTGGTGACCAAAGATAGTGCACGAAAAGCCAGACGTTGATCCAGATTTCAGCACCAAAGAAAGACGATAAAGTGCTGAATAGCAGTGTCCTGCATACTTATGTTAGCTTTCCATATCAATTAACTAGACATGGAAGGACCCTCACAATTGGACAGGTTTCATCTCATTTGCTCGACGACTCCCTTCCATCATCATAAGCAAGTACATTGGAAGTAAGGCTTCCACAAATGAACTTGAGGACTCTTCCACCTTAATGTACGCTGAAACCACAGCAAGCACAAGTAGGGGAAGAGCAACCCAAGCTCTCTCCTTCCGGCTCTCCTGTTTGGTGATCCCCTGCATAGGATTAAACGGCATAGTACCAGTAAGTGATCTTGCAGGAAGAGGCAAGAACTCTAATCGTTCAGCACCAATATCACTATCCGACCAGCCATTCGCGCTAGTATCACCAGATATTGGAAACCAGTATTGGCAGAGGAACTTCAAGAGACTAGTCTGAAGAGTAAATAATCTGACATTCAAGCGTGCTTTCATTGTCATAGCCTTGGCTCGGGCGTATCGTGAAGATTGGAAATCAGCCAAAGACTGCTCGATCTGTGCTGGGGTGGGTTTTGTGGTGACACAGTTGTCTACGAGGCTTTTTAAATGGTTGGCTAGAGATGCGGCAGATTCGATGGCTAGACTCGTTCCTGTTGCGCCCTCGGGAGTGATCTGTAGGTTTATCAACAAGGATATCATAATATCAATTCGTTCTTTAGGAGCGCATACTTTATGGACACTGTCGCCTATGCAAACGATTCTGCCTGACGACCATTGTTCCAGAAACCCTTCTTCAACCGCAAGCAAAGCGCTGAACGTAGTTTTCTCCCACAGATCGCCGAATTTGATATGCGCAGTGTCCGAGAGGAGGATCATTTCAAGTCGACGTTCGGCGAATGCTTGCGCCTCTTCTTTACCATACCTCGGAATGTTCGGAGGACGATACAGCTTGTCAAGTTTCTCCACAAGGGCCCAGACCACCGTCCCATCTTTTCCGACCATCCAATAACAGCATTCATCTTGTGAAACTACAAAAGTCAAAGTCGCTGGATTAAGACCATCTATTGGTGTTGAGATGCCGTAAAGACCCCTGTACTCTGCAGCCAAAACTAGAAATCTGTTAGTTAAAAAGGAAAGAAAATCTCATGTAGAGTAAATCGGCGGGAAAAAATTCCTCCCCTGAATTCTTTTGAGCTCTCAGACTGATTCCAAGAGGCAACAATTCATGAAAGATTGGTACTCACAATTTCGATCTGCATTTAGAGGATCCCCTATTTCCTCCGAGTCAGAAATCCGCCACATCTCCTTGCGTACCATGCTATTGACTCCATCACAACCGACAATTATATCACCATAGTACTTTGTTCCATCCTGGCAGGTCACCACGCCTTTTTCGCTCTCATAACAAATACTTTCTATTCTCTTATTCACGAGAACCTTTTCTCGATCCCAGATCTTGTCAAGCAAAGCTTCCAACAATACCTTTCGTCTCAGAATCCAAGCCTTATACCCAGTCCTACATCGATATACTTCAGGCTTCTACCGAAAGATTGTCAGAGAATAGAGGTATAATCTCACCTCAGAAATCGAATCGTTCTCGAATTTGAAGTTAGAAACATCCTGCCCTCAGAGTCCCTCAGGACAGTATCCTGATTGCCGCAGAGATGCTTCTCAAGATCTGCATATACACCGAGTTGATCCAGGATGCGAGCTCCAGGTGGCTCAATACTTACGCCAGCACCCGGATGTAGACCTATCTTATCTCTGCTTTCAAGGACCACGAAATCGATATTGGCGTGTTGGAGGCAATTTGCCAGCGTGAGGCCGCAGATGCCGCCGCCTACGATGATCACCTTGAAGGTGCCCATGACGACGCTGGAGGGGAAATGTTCGTGATTCTGGAACAGCTTGGGAGAAGTAAATTTTAACAAAGTTTTGTCCAAACTTTGCTGCTGTTGAGGATCTGTGTCCACTCCGTCTGAGTAAGACCGACAAGGACTGGTGACCCTAGTAAGCTTGTTCGGAAGACGGCAGCATCTGCCATACTCCGTCGCATTATCCAGCCAGTTGGGCCACTCCTCGCTTTCGGGGAGAGCGCCATCGTGAGATTGACCAATTGCAGCCTTCAGAGCGTATGATGATATTAAGCTCCATAAGCAAGCCCTTAAGCGAGGTTCAGGGGGAAGATCGAAGTAGATTTAGGGATTTGTTTAGGCACATAGATTGCGCCTCCCTTTTTCGACATCTTTACCAGAAATCCAGCTATCAGTTTTTCTGGGAGATTGACTCACATCCCCTGAAATCAATTGCACCAACAAATGAGAAGGAGGATGAAGAGGAAAGCATAATAACTGTAGCTTACTTGACATAATTGAGAGATTTCAGCTTGAGAGAAAGAAGCTGCGAAAACCACGGGAGCTGCAGCTATTTAAGGGATATTTGATAACTCGGGTTTTGTGGCAAAGGAAAGTTGCAGAGTCGGATATGGAGTGAGTGGCGACAGTTGATCACAGGCTATGATGCAGGATTTTAGGTTGGCTTGTTAGCATGATAAATCACCGTATTCCTTTCTCAAGTATATATATACCAATTTTACACTTTGGGACATGCAAGCGGAGTAGATTTCGAATGCACGACAACAATGCGAGGGGATGTTTGGGTGGAGCTGAACTCTCTCGCAGCCGTAAACGATACATTTGACTACGACATCACTAAGAAGGATTAACCAGAGTATACAAAGAAAGTACACAGACACATACTTTCCTACTTCTCATAAGCAGCCTTCAGTGCAGAGATATCAATCTTCTTCATCCTCAGCATAGCCTCGAACGTTAGCTGCACCTTCACCGGATCATCATCTGCGAGCATCGCGCTCAGAACTTTCGGGACAACCTGCCACGAAACACCAAATTTATCTCCCACCCATCCACATTGCTGCTTTTTAGGATCTCCACCCTCGGAAAGCTTCTCCCAATAGTGATCAACCTCCTCCTGATCGTCGCACTCGATGCGAAACGAGATGGCTTCGTTGAATTTGAATTGCGGTCCACCATTCAAAGCCATGAAGTTCTGACCGTTAAGCTCAAACTCAACAGTCATCACTGTGCCGGGCTCCTGTCCGTGGGTGTCTTTTCCTGCTTCGCTGTAATATTGCTTGCGGGAGACTTTTCCGTTCTTGAATATGGCGGTGTAGAAAGTTGCGGCTTCTTCAGCTTGACCGTCGAGCCAGAGACAAGGAGTGATTTGGGAAGCCATGGCGTTGTAGGACTTTGAGATTTGGGGTCAAAATCTGTTGAAGCTAGAAGGATAACTTCAGAGAGGGAGTCGAGAATATTTACAGAAAGAGCGTGGGAGCTCCATGACCGTCTATAAGTAGCAGCTGCAGCCGATTCGGAGTTCTCTGCGTAAGACGGCGTTGTGTGGATGCGCACATTGATCTTATGCTTGTCGCTGCCTGGAAGTGATCTGCAGAGGGGGCGGTTGTGACGTTTTCTTACTGGCCAATTTTGCCGATTTTTCTTCTGTAAAACCAACCCTCACCGTGGCCCGTGAGTAAGATTCATGCTCTGTTCAAATGACAGCAAGCTTGAAATCTTATGTATCACGGACAGATATCTCTCCGCTGTATCTGAATACATTAGATCAGTACATCGACCAATCCTGAAGAGTGGGTAATGAAGTCAATATATGTAGTGGCCTATATTTCACTCCGTTGGCGATAAAATTCTACACAAATGGGAGTAAAGCTTCTATGCCAGAAGAGCACTTGACTCTTGTCCAAAGCAAAGTGAACTTCTCGCAGAATAAAATACTAAGAAATACCATATATATTGTCGATGATCGGAATATGATCTCAAATACACCGTCATTCTCCAACTTCCGAAACTTCTGAGGATTTCGGATGCCTTGCCTTCTCATCAAGCTGCAGTAGGCTCACCAACACATCCACGAATTCCCTTGTCACTCTCTCAGTCTCTTCGCGTTTTGTCTAACTTTCGGCAAGATCGAGAAGTGCTGCGCCTACTTCTGGAGCGCGTTCCTTCGCGGCAGGTAAGTCAGAGAGCCTGACTACTTCTACGCAGGTTCTGCCGAAAATCTTCCTATACGCTTAAACTCATAGGCTCACCAGGCATAGGAAGAACCTCTAGTGGAATGAGTGGCGCCTGATCCGACTGTCCCTCCTCACTCTCATCGTTGGACTGCTTTCCTGGAAGTAGCCATCCGAAGCTTCGATTCCCACTGTCTGTATCTTTCGTGTCAAAATTCCAGCCTCGTATCCTCGCCGTCAAAGTTGCGGTAAATACGACGATGCCTACGACATAAGGACCCCATGGACCAATTTCGGTGTACGCTTCGCTTTCCGGGAGTGCGGCATTCCAAGCATTGAGTTCGAACTTGATTATCACGTAAAGTGTGAGAATTACAGCAAGTAGGAGAGGGAACAAAAAAGGGAGGATGATGATGTATCGGATGATGCGTTTATTCTGGGCCGAACTTCTAAAACTGTCTCATATTAGATATGGTCGAGGGAGGGCCTGTCGAAAATACCTTTCGCGAAGCTGGTCCTCCAGGTCGCCGAGTTTGAAAAACGACAAGATGAATATAGCGAAGCAAAGTAGCACCGAACCAACATGCATTGAAGTTAAAGCTACCTTTGACGTTGCTTGAAGAGCTCCTACCGCAGAAGATCCAAGTGGTGGATAATAAATGGCCAGAGAGCTGAGGTTCCGAATTCCATTGTATGGAGACGGTGCGGGAAGCCATAAGCCTACAAAACCAGACTGGTCTGCATAGCAAGGGCTGGTTAAGAGGTAGTCTGTGCCGTTGGAGAGTATGACAGCTGTTTCTTCTGGCCAGAAACCTCCTGAGTTCTGGCTAGTGTTCGCTATGATGATATTCGCTAGTCCAAAGAGTGCGTAAGCAGGAACAAGGAATCTCGTGACAGGGAACTCTGATAATGTTTTCTTGAGCGTTTGGAACCAAAGTTTACATATCGCCACTGTTCCAAGACGTTTTGGTGCTTCAACGCCTTGTCTCTCCTCAGGGACATTTGCATAAGTGGCACGCTCTCCCTGAATTGCAGCATGTCTAGGTTCTCCGGGTTCTGCGCGGAAGGAGAACCATAGGAGCGTAGGCAAAATTCCGACATGAACAATGAGCACCGCCGGCTGAAAGTCGAGATTATAAATCATCGGGACTTTTGGTTGTTATCAACGTAGCAAGGAACATCACAACCACGCTGAACCAAAAAGTCGTGAGCCATATCTGAGCCACTCCCCGCAATAGAGGAACACGAAGGGCGAAAGAAGCGATAATTATATTGAGGTATAGAAGAACTCTTTGGAGGAAGGTGAAGTAGCCACTTATTGGGAAAACGCATGCGGGAATAGGACATTGGATTGCGAGCGGCTTCGCCAGAGGCAGCGAAGTGATTACTTCGTACTTGAAATTGTTGAGCAAAATGGACGCTGGGTTTGCCATATAAGTTGTGATATTTGATATTGCTAGCTTGCTGAGATTCGACGAAAGCTCTCGTGAACTATCTGGGTCGGCAAGTCTGGGGATGTTGAGAATGTCAAATGCTGCAATATATGATGCTTCTTGACAAAACGCTCGGAAGATGTCGCTGTCCATCGCCAGATCTCCGTGAGAGCGAAGATATAATACTTATTGTTAAACAGTACAACGGACAAGAGGTCAAATGCATTGAACGCTGTTTCTTGAAAGTGCAAATTCTGGGGGGTTGAAGGCGTTTTGCTAGCAGCGGTGGCTGAAACAATATTGCTTTTTCAGCCCGATGTCACGATGTGGCACTGACTCAACATTCTGTGGCTGAGCTGAAAAGCTAAATATCGACTTTGTAGCGGGCTGAATCACACGCTAGACCCTGAATGCGAGCTACCTGGCCTGGGAGTCGCTACCCTAATCGCCTTTTTGGAGCAATGTCCAAGCGAGGTGGTCGCTTTCTCCAACGATCGTGAATCAATGAATAGCTTGGCGAGGGTAGTCTTGCTCTTGTTTTTAAGAGTTTAGAGCGATCGTTCCCGTGCTGTTTACATTGCGTTGCGATACCAGTAGATTCAACGCCTTATTCTTTCTTGGAGCCTGCGGTTTGATGAGGGAAGAATTGAAGTATTTGCTTGGAGGTTGAAATTGAGATTGAGGTTGAAGCTGAAAGTGCACGGGAGCTACGAAGGCGATTATAAAACACCGAGAAATTATAGATAAATCAGAGTTTAAAGGTATGAGCAAAACGAAACTGGATGACATTGTCAAGTAAAAATAGGTAGTGAGCTTGTATATGACCCCGCCAAATCGACATAAGGAAATCAGCGCTGAAAGAAGCCCAACAATCAATTCTTCTAACTTCTACCCGCGTCAAGACGATTTTTCACCCACTCCCGTAGTTTCCCGTAGTTTCAGCAAGTATGGACTTGATCAGAATCACTAAAGTCACCATGTAGGCCGTCCCACCATCTGGTAGGCACTGGGGTCATGTCTCCGTAGCATTGCACAGCCTGTCGTACGTGATCAACACAATGATCTGGTTCGTAGAAGTCGGTCACAGTAGAGATTTTCTCTTTCTGAAAACTCACAAACATGCTGCCAGTCGTTGACTTTCATACCATCCGGGAAATAATAGTGGTGATGAATAGCTTGGCGTAAGGAGTTCTATTTCAAGACTGTAAATCTTGTCGGAGAAATTCGTTCTAAAGAGATTACTTATGACACAGTGCAAAGTATGCATAACGTCAAGACTGTGAAGAGTTGCTCAGTGTAGGTCTTGTAGCTATCAATGTTGACTCACCCTGCTACATATCCCAACTTCGGGTCAAGTCATTATAGTACTCCTTGAGAGTATCTCCCCAAGTACGTCGTCCTTCTTCGTCGGTGATTTTGAAATATTGGTCTAACAGAATCAGAGAATTTTCACATATTATACTTTCCCACTTTTTCTTACCGCCATATGTTCGAAGGTATAGTTCGTCCCAGGCCCTATCAATTTCGAGGGTTGGAGGACCAGAGTACTGCGGCTCTCCTGCAGTATGCGGGAGGTACATCGTCCCATTTTCGTAGAATCGAGGACTACTTCTGTAGCGCACTGCTTCAAGTTCCATTGCAGGGTATGCAGAACCTAATAAAATGCAGAGTCCCATGGTCAACAAGATAAGCAGGCTAATAAAATTTTAAGCATACCCAAATCTGTTTCAAAGAAAACTCCAGTATTGTAAGTCCCACTTGCAAATATTCTCATTTCGGCGAATAGAATAACCGATACGATTGCAAAAAATAGTGTCGACAGGATCCAGGGGTTCGAGTTCCAATGCGGATAATATGTTCGTCGAAGTTTGTGGTTGTTGATTTTGGCAATGAGTGAATCTGCCTCCATATCTGCATCCTCAAGGCTAACATAGGAGACTGAAGAGTTCATCGTGCCTGATTTCAATGAAATTAGACACAACAGGAACGAAAATAGGCAGTTGGGTTTTATTAGAAGCAGCTGATGATGAATGAAACAAACGGCAAGGTTTTGATTTTGTAGCTCAACGATTTGAAACAATGCGGAGAAGAAGTTTTGAAGTGGCTCTTAGAAATGAAGGCTTCTGTTAAGTCGACTTGTCATTTATCTAATTTGGCTAGTGCTAGCGTAATCAGGAGGGCTCACCTGCTGCACTTACAAAACCCCCCCTACTGGAGGCCAATTCGCCGAGTGATTCATTTGTCAAAAGTTCCCGCGAACTTTCCTCGGCGAGTCTGTTCTCCCGCAAAGCCCTAAAGTCGCCGAGTGGTCAAAAATACAAGGTTTATTATAAAGTGAGAGTGGAAGCCTCCTCATCTTAGCGAAAGCGAGATCGAGAACTCCTTCGCTCAGACTCTACAAGGGCGACAGCTTACCGCTTACCAGTCGGGACCGAGAAACCCAAGAACCACTTACTACATTTTAATTCCAAATAGTGAATTCCCCATAAATCCTTCCTTTGCCGTGCTACCTTACTATTGACCAGGGGGGTTCGGAGCACTTTTTCGAGACCCTTGAGTTCCGGGTTCTTTTCTTGCCCTCTAGCCCTTTCAATGCCTGTTATGAAACGAATCACAAAGCAGAGATCTGCTGGGCGTGAGTTCTTAAGCAGCCTATTAAAATGAAATTCTGTTTAGCTAAAATAATAAGAGAGAAAATATTGGAATAAAGCCTCTATACCGGGGTTTCGGAGCAAAAGCGGCTACAAGCTTGGCCGGGAAGACACTCGTTCTCTGGGCATAACTGTAGGGTAGCGCTTACTACGAGACCGAGAGTCTCCTTATTGAAAGGCAAAAGCAAAAGCGAGAACTCCTTGATACAACTCAGTACAACTAATGGATCAGGTGGAAGGTCTCTCAGGATTGCCATGGGACCAGCCCCCCTTGATGTGTAAGACTGCTCTTTCTGGAAGAGGGCGATCTTTCTTATTTCAACATGGGAGCGAGAGCGACATACTCCAGGCACTAAATGCCTTTCGGTGTGACTAAAGGGTGTCAGTTGAACGGTCTCTCAGGATTGCCATGGGACCAGCCCCCCTTGATGTGCAAGACTGCTCTTTCTGGAAGAGGGCGATCTTTCTTATTTCAACATGGGAGCGAGAGCGACATACTCCAGGCACTAAATGCCTTTCGGTGTGACTAAAGGGTGTCAGTTGAACGGTCTCTCAGGGTTTGAAAGAGACCACCACCCTTGCTGTATCTGACTTAACCCACTTCGTTGCGCTTGTGACCTTCCTCATTGCAAGGCTAAAACGAGAGCGAGAATTTACGACCAGAATGGCCTGCACTTGCGTCGAGAACCTATCCTCACCGCGTTAATTTACGAGAGCCGGGACAACCGCAAGTGCTGACGACCGTCGAATGTATTTGAGTCTTGATATCTCCTTCTCTGAGTGCCACGAACGGCCAACAAATTCACAAATAAAATCTTCAAACAAACCAGATTATCTGTTCAATTTCCAACATGCGTTTCTCCAACATCACTCTTATCATCACTTTGCTTGCCGCAGCCGCCTCGGCAGCACCTTTCGCAACCACCGAAGCCAGTGATCTGCAGCCAGAACCGGCCGTGACGGGGATAATGGAGCTCCCATAAAAGTCAGAACCGGCCGTGATGGTGACAATGGAGCCCCCATCGAAGCAATATGCCGTGATGGCGACAATGAATCCGCCTTCATCGAAGCCTAAGGACGTTGTGATATCTCCAAACTCGGTAGTGTAGTTGCCCGGTATGCATTTCTTTTCGCTATCATACGACATAATGCTAATACTGCCTTATGCATAGTCTTTCTGGGTTCATATACCACTGGCTTCTACTCAATAACCGTGGAAAAACAACTTTCTTATTGATCGACTGGAATGGATTGCTGGGTGTTGTGATTATGCAAGTATCGAGGCTCTGGTTGTCGTAGAAAGCATATCTTATCCTTAGTGTGGTTTTCCAACTGGGTTTTCCCACACCTTCGTGCAAATGCAGAGGATATTTTGAGAATTTCTTGGTGCATTACCACTTCCCATGTGACTCTCTTTACAATTACATGATTGAATGGCGAGGCCCTAAGAATGTCGTTGATAAACTGGCTCGCTAAGCCTCGCTAAAATCCTTGGCGGCTGTATGGCTCGAAACCAAGTAATTTCACACCTAGTGGGCAGCAAGTGCAAGTGCAGGTGCCTAGGTGCGGAGCAGAAGAGATATCTGTAGATCTTCCTTATTCTAGATTTACCAGAAGACTATAAAAAGTGCTTTTTAACTCGAAATTCACTCGGCACGGGGGCAGTAAGCATGTGAGCAAGCGCGAGCCATTTTGATCTTGTACGCGAATTTATACCTATATACCTATACTTAATAGTTTTATAAAGGCTAAGGCTTTTAAAAGGCTTATTATAAGTAGATTAAACAACAAATTTACTATCACAAATAGAATTAATGAATAGCTCTAAGTATAGAGTGAGGATTTAATTTCAATGAACGTTCAATTCCGTGCTGTATGAGAGCTGTAAAATAAATAAATAGCGTTAACATGCACATAGTCTACATTCTCTCCACTAGCACTTGGATTTTCGCAGATAATTTCGCTCAAGCCGTCCCGAATAGGGTTTCCCGGCGAGAGACAGAGTTGGGGTCGAAGTATGGCTTTTCGCCAATAGACACTACTCTGTTTCCCTGTCTCTTTCCACCGTAGTCACTGCTAACATTAGCTACATTATAAAGCTCAAAGAATTACTACATACTTTGTTGCAGTATGGAACACAGAGCGGTTGTCCCAGATGGCAACATCGTTCTTGTTCCATTTGAAGCGAACTTGCAAATCATGATTCTTGGCAATGAGTTCTAAGACTATGAGTTGTCAGCTACGAATACCGCCAACGTGAACCTTAAGATTCTCACAGTATGCCTTGATTAGTTCGCTCTCCCGCTCTGTCACATTATCGATGTGCCCATGGGCGATTTGCGCTCCGGCGCCAAAAATACTCTTCCATCCTGTGACTGGATTCGTGCGCACGACAGGACTATGTAGATGTTACTGCAGAAATATAGTGGAATACACTGGGCTTCACCTACTGCTGGGCTGAGAACTCAAGGCCTTTGTTTTCTGGGGAGCCACGATCTTCAGTGATCAGGTCAACTCCGTGCTCAGCAACAACTCTCAAAAACTCTGGGTTCTGATGAGTTGCGGTCAAATTTTCAGCAATCTTTTGCCATGTCGGTGACAAGCGATCGTACACTTCATAGCCTGAAGCCCAGAGGGTGTCACCGCCCACGTCGTCTGGAAGAGTATGAATCTTCAAAATAGCGTAATCAGAGGGTACGTGTTCAAATGTAATACTGAATCACGTTAGATCACCCCAAAAATTCGGAAGAGAATGAGAATTACTCTGCATGCCAGCCCTCACTTGCAATCCTCTTAGTTCCGGGGCTGAACCTCTCCTTATAGAATTTCTGGAACTGTTGAGATGAGATAATGGATATTTCATCATCTAATTGCTTTCCGTTCTCGTCAACAGTTAATCCACGCTTGCTATTCAGCAATGCATGTCGATGAAGCTAAAACTCATCATCAGCTAAACCATTTTACTTCATCACCCGTTGTTGGAGAGTAACCTTTGATGATGCAGGTTTCCCCGTGAGCTCGCCAAGTTTCTGTCCTAACGTCTTCTGGTCCTCAACGGAGATGTCCTGGTTCCTGAAGAAGACAACACCTCGCTGGGAGACTGTGATGGCCAGATCTCGGATCTTCTGGTCGTCTTTCAAAATATCTAGCAGTCTCACTTCTGGGTATTCTCGACCGATGACATTAGTAACATCGAAAGATTTATATTGATCCAAAGAGCCGCTATACTTCAATGGTTTGACGGCTGGAGATGATGCTGTCGTAGTATTCTGGGGTACGATCTTGGATGGTGCCTCGTGGGAAACTTGGTTCGTCTCCTGAGTTGTCTCGGCAATTGAAGGTGCCATTGCAAGCGAAATAATGAATCTATAATTGAATATGAGTCTACGATGCTTTGATGTCCTTTCTGCGATGCGATCGGTCTTTGGTTTTTATGAAATCGTTTCAAGCATCAAGTATATCCTATATAGATATCCCAAAGTGGGATCAAGATTGAAGTTGTGATTACGAAAGGGGGTGATATTGTGCCATCCATGCACGAATTAGGCGATGTTGTCAACATGCGGCCACAGGTAAATTGAGCTGCCACACTAAACAAAGTTCTGCAACGGAGTTAATCGCATTATCAAGATCCGTGACCATCGGTGATCGGTGATGGTCTAAATCCATGGTGGTTATTGGGAGGATCATGAAGTTTCTATATCTGTCCCTGGCAATTGCTCATAGTGGAACAAAGTCACCGGCCCTAGCGTCATGGAATTGTATCCAACTTATCATCCCACTTATCACTTTCTCGATCTACGATAGAATAAAGTGGCCTTTCATGATCGAGCCGCCCTCACTATGCCCCAACGGTCAATTGCCCTCTTCATGCATCTCGCTTATCCGTCGTGGATTGCACCTCGTGCCTCAAGTGGGTGCGTCTTCGACATCAAAAACCGATTTTCACAATATGCGGTCATTCAGGAAAGCGTATTCGAAGTTTAGAATGACGTGACAGGATTTTGTGGGAACCCCGCTCCCGTCAGCCATCACGACTTTGTTTGAACATCTGATACCATTTAAAACGTACGATACTTTCTAAATAGCCAATTGACTTTCTGGAAACTATCTGTTGAGTCAGACTTGTGTGTTGCACTTATTTCATTCAGCTTTCTGTACTCATTCAACCCTCCACTTTCTCCTATATTCATCCACTAGACCCCTATAATCAGCGCCAACATACGCATCAGTCCATTCGCTCCACCACGCCCTCCAACCAAACAAACCTCTGCCTCCTTCCTTCTCTCCAGCCAGTACCTTCCTATCACTCCTCAGTCCTAAATCCCTCACCAGTTGATCGATAAAACTCTGCGTCACCTCGCCCCCATCAACATACGGCATCCCTCGATCCCGAAACCGCAGCCATCCCATGTTATTCATTACACTGACCTCTCTCTCCATCTCCTCTTTGCTCTCTAACATTCCTTTCGTCTGTGGTATGAGTGGGAGATTTTCTAAATATGCAATCCCCCAAAGACTCGATACTTCAGCCATGATGGGAATGCTGATATTCAACGTCAAGCCTAACACAACCAACGATCTATCACCCCTCGCTGCGAGGGTAGGTGGCACCATACCCCTGAAAAGACGAAATGGCGTTGTAGCCGCTTTCTTTGCGTGCAAGGCATCGTACTCAACTACCTTCTTTGGAGGGTTGGCAAGCATAGGAAACAGACTTTTCAAATTTTGCATAGAAGAGGTATCCAGAGCGTTCCAATGTTTCTCTATTCCGGGATCTTGATCTGAAAGCGGGGTTGGGAAACCGAGATCCAGGAGGAGGTTTGGGTGAAAGATGGAGGAATGGGAGGTCATCCATCCTGTTGCGAAGACGAGGGCGTCTGAGGGGAGGGCTTCGCTATTAGAAAGAAGAGCGGAGTGGGAAGAGAGGGAGGTGATGGTGGCACGGTGGACATGGATCTGTTTCCCCTCTGCAACTAGGTCGAAGAATTCGCTGTCGTGGATGACGGACGGTGCAGCCGGGCTCCAGAACATGCTTTGCACTCATCAGCACGACGCATTTTCTAAATTGAAAGAAGGGGCGAGGGGTGAAAGACGCACTCAGGGAGATCTGGAGCAATCTTCATAGTTTTCTCATTCCTCCGGTACATCTCCATCATCTCCTTCGTCAGCACCTTCATCACCATTCTCAGCAGCCAGCTCCCAACCCAACTTTTCCCGCTATGCAAAAACCAATACCACCACCTTTTCAGATTTAGAACACTCGGTCCAGTGATCAGGCTCATCCTTGCAAGCTTGATACTCGCGTAACTCGTTCCGCTCTTTGTTCGAGCCTCGAAAAGAATTCCTGGTCCATAGCCATCAGGACTGATAATCCAATCGACCTCCTTCCCAGCTTTTGCACAAAGATACACAACATCGACGGCAGATTTATTGCCACCTACGACCGTGACTCTCTTCACACGTTCTGCTGTCAACAGAGCATGGCGTTCTCCAACATCTTTTGAGTGCATAACTGGTCCTGCGAAGCCCGACCAGTCGACATCATCCGGAAGTCTAGGAATAGAATTCACACCAGCAGCAATAATCAACTTATCACACATCATGCTTTCCCTCTTCACTGCCCCCTCAGAAATCTCTTCCAGGTCAACCTTCCACCCCACTCCCTCGTCATCCTTCTCAACACCCAAAACCCTAGTTCGCAACCTCAGACATGGCCGGAGAGCAAATCTATCCACATACCGCTCCAAATACTCGTGTACCTTTTCGGCAGGTAGATCAGCCCATTTCTCAATCCCTAACTCTTCATCCATAGGCAAGTCAGAGAAGTCAAAGTTTGCGGGTGGCGAGTCGGCGAGGAGACCGGGGTAGGAGCGGGATGCGCTCCAGACACCGCCTACAGTGCTATCTTGATCGACGATCTTGAGTGCGATATTGGGGAATAGTTCGAGGTAGGTTTTTGCGGCCGCTAGGCCGTACCATCCTGCGCCGATGATGAGGACACGGGTTGGCGGTGCGGAGGGCATTGTGGTGATTGCTGGGGTTTGACAGTTCAGGGAACTCAAACCGACCGAGACATTAAAAACCCCGACCAGAAACAGTGGAGGACCAAGGATCCAGCAGTATGTGTTTCAAGGAGAATTTGGGGAGAAAGAAAAGCAAAATCTAGTTGAATTGCTGGTATAGCTTTTGGGGCTGAAACATCCTGGTGCCGTCCTATTTTCTCACATAAGACGCCTAGCTGTAATCCCTGTGCGCCGAACACAGTACCGAAGCCCTGATTACCCCTGGAAGGGGCTCGCTAAGCTCTGAGTTGGGACTGCCACTTTCCAGGACTGTCCGCGCCACGACGATGCCAATCAAGGAGGAAAAGCGCAATTCGAGTAAAAGATAAAAGTTCGAAGTGTTTGAAATGCGGTCAATTGTGATGGAGGCCGCGAACACTTCGGTTATTGTGGTAGGATAGAAGACATGAGATTGTGAGAGCTCTCCCGCTCTAGGTATAAACAAGTGTAAATTACTGACCTTAGAATCGAAAGGCAAATACCTTAAATAAAGCAACATTAATTTTCTATATATATAGGTTGACATATTTTTTTAAAAAGTTGTTAACGGTTCTTAAATGTGTTGCGCTCAATCAGAGTACATCGATTTCCTTCCTTTAATGTCCCTCCCGTTCGGACATTACGGCGACGATGATAATGCGTCGTCATCGGCTTAAGCTCTCTCACTGCCCCTCGTGGAGCCTGGAGAATCAAAAGCTTTTGAATCCCAATATCTTATAGTTGATTAGGATGAATGAATAACTGAAATCCATGAGTTGCCTCAAAGGTTTCCAAGTCTCTCAAATGATCGCTCCCTATCAATAGCAATCATACTTCATTGAGCCTAGGTAATCTAGTCATAAACCAAGCCCAACCAAATAGTAATGTTCCTAGGTTTCCTGTACAATCGCTAGTTGTCAAATGCTATCGTTACTTACTGAGGCGGTATTATCAACGCCCGAATTGAATCCTACCCACGACTCCAGGCACTTTCATCCCTCCCAAGGCTAGACAATCAAAGGTTTTAACTGGTTCCATTGTATTATCTTAGACTAGGAGAATCAATCCACGAATTCGCGTCTTAGTAAAATTTTAAAAAGATTTATTGAATTTATAAGCTATTTACAAGCCTTTCATTATCTCTTGAAATCCAGGAAAACTTATAAAAGATAGTTAATGTCAACTTGCCACCTCAATCAAATCTTTTTTAATCATGGATCCCTTAAGGGAGTGTGCTCGAAAGAGGCTGGAAGCTGGGAAGTACTCATAGTAGGTGGTCGTTCATGGAGACGCGCTGGTCTACGGTGGCCGGCTTGTGTGCAGGCATCGTGGTGCAATACAATGTTGTTGTTGTATTGCAAAAGATCGGTTGAGGTTGGAGGAGGGAAGTTCGGAAGACATCGTGAGAATTCTTTTAGAGATATCCGAAAGTGAATTGAAGGTTGTGTTCGTGTGTGGCCGAAGTCACTTTCGAAGAAATGAGTGACCCCTCGCTTTGGAGCAGGAAACGACCCCGCCAAGGGACTCACAGCCAAACGAGAACAAGCCATTGGTCACTGAGGATCAGGGCCAAGGAGAAACCCAAATTGAGGGTAACATATGCTTTCTCTGTTGCCTGGAGTTCGAGAATTGGAGATATTGCCATGATGGCTCCAGTATTTGCAAGAGCACGTTTTACTTAGACCATAGCACACATTGCACCTTCCGCTTTCATGAGTTGCTAAACACGAACAATCAATCTTGGGATCTTTCTCGTGCCTACCTGGAAACTCAATGCACAGGATATTTCCAACCACAAGACGATCAAGTCACGGTTTGTTAGTGAGGATCGGGCGGGAAGTTCCTGCGAGATACCCTGGGAAATAAATGCCTTCTCTGTTGTTTGGAATTCGAGTAAAGATTGATGTTTCGCGTTTGGTCAGCCTTGGTGAAGGCACGATCCGCCTTCACAGTGGGAGTAAGTTTCTCATGCTCACTTCATAGACGAAGTCAAAAACAAGTTCAAATCACAGTGGCACATAAGACAATTCTTCCTTTATGCATTTGCCATTCGTTATCCGGCTCAGTGAGCAAAGGCTAGAAAACACCCATATGCAGTGCAACACCAGTCAATCCCACCCATTCCCAGACTCTATCCCCGAATTGTTCAGTAGAAGGTTGATGGTCGCTTGCCAACGAAGAGCTTCGTGCCAGCTGCCTTGGAGACGCGGTGAGGAAGGGGGAATTTGAGGTTCTTGGTGAGGAGTTGTTTGATGTAGGGGCGCTTGACGTCGTCGCTCTTCTCGAGCTCAACAACCTTGAGGATCTGTTTGCAGTTGGGTCAGTTTACGGCATTGAGGCAGCAGAGCGCATGGAACATACGTGGATCGACCGGAAACGGGATCGATGTCTGGCAGCCATGTCTTGGTACATAGCCTCAACTGCATCGGTTCTTGACATTTCACGGTACTCCTTGTACATGTTGTGAGTTCCGGAGCGGGAGTCGTATCGGATCCAGATGCCGAAGTTCTTGACCTTCAAGGGGCGCTTCTCGTGGATCTGACAATTGATCAGCTCCATCTATTTTCCAGCAATGCCAAACCACATACCACGTTCAAGCTGACGATCTCGCCATTCGCCTTCTTGACCTTTCGCAGCTTCATCAAGAAGTACCAGAAACGAGACTTTGCAACCACGGTGTTGGGTGCAAAGATTCTCATTCGGTACAGCTTTGGCGCGGGGTTTGCCTCGGTGGGCAAATGGCGGCCAATGACCTGGTATTCTGTGAGACGACCTGTAGAATTGAGTCAGCTGTTGACTCCAATTTGATGCGCCAAAAGTATCCGCGGATTCTGCTGAGGTAACGGTGCCATGACGTAAAGGCACGAAATATTCGAAGGCCAAAGGAACCCTTCCAGAGTGCAGCAGTTCGCGATCTTTTTAGTACCGAGATCTCCAGCTTTCCAAAGTCTGATAAGACGGGCTTTCGAAGTCGTCGAGGTGTTATGTTGAGAATCACACGATTGAAATGGTCCTTTTCAATTCCAGCCTTTGTTGATTCGCAAATGCCACACCCAATCCCCTCTGACAGTGCCAGCAGTGTTCAAAATTCTTCTCCATCGCAATATCTCATCGTATCTTGCATTCCCAAGTGTTCCCCGGTCGCATCAGGTCATGTTGTCGTCGTGAAATAATTTTGTTCGCTCTCGTCATGTCGTGATTCGATTCGTGCGCCGTCCTGGGGAGAGACAAGAAAACTAGAGCTTACCCATCTTCTCGGTATTAGCAAACAATCAATAATCCTTCAATTCCAGAGGATACTCACTGTGATTGATGGCCGTGGTCGATGTCGATGTTGTCGCAAGTCGAAATTCTTGCGAAGTCTTGCTTCAACGAATTCTCGCGTGTTAGCGTAGGGTTCGAATTTTCGCTGCCCTAGTGAGCCGCCTTCCTAGATTCGGTTAGCGCATAATTGAGCCTCAGAATGCTCCTGCCTCAAGGTAAACAAAACATGATGACCAAGACCGATTCCCGATGATACGAGAGTCTAGATTCTCTGTTCAAACGATTCACTCATTCATGGTCCACCACTCATGATCGGCACGACTCTCAAGCTACCAACACGGGTCCTTGACGCTCAAGATGCGACCCAGTGCTCTCTGAATCCCAACTCAAGCCTCAGGATTTCACAGCCAGGCTCTACGGGATCACGAGTAATCTCCATGAAATTCACGACTCTCAGCAATTTATGACCTTACGACCAATTACGACTCGAATGAGATGGATCCCATCTTTGATGGCTTCAAGAAGGCCTATGAGGAAGGTAACGGATATGATCTGTCCATGACCCTTTCTCCCGTGGATCCGGAAGACCAACCCGATAGACTATACAAGTTCTTTAGAAGCACGAATTTTGCACAGGTCAAGAAGGACTTTCAGTACCGGATTCTGTACGACAGTGCTACCCCTTTCAAACTGCCAGCTGAGGAGGGGAATGGATGGGTTGAGGTGTATCTGGCTTATTGGAAAGCTGTTGGGGAAGTTTTGAATGCGGAGAATGCACCGAAGTCTAATGCGAAGGTGAGTAATTGTACTCTGAGAATTGCTTTTCGTTCCTGTTTGTGAGGCGTCTCGAATTTGAGATGGAAAGCCCACATCGTTCTTCTGTATTCAATGGTCACGTGATTTTCAATCTCAACGTCAATCCAAGACTGAATCGCGGTTTGTCTACAATATCGAAAATATCAAGCTGACACCTTTGCAGATATCATGGACAAAAGTTTACGACGCGTGGAAGGAGATGACGAATGCTCTCATCCGAGGTTACACCAATTGTGGATTCGAAGCCTGGACGGTGCCTTGTCTTTACGTGGCCGGCAAATACATGAGAATATTTGCAATCAAAGCGGACGATGCTACAGGTGCTAGCACGGGCTCCATCAATAATTTCCAGGACGATTTCAATCCTGAGGCAGAGAAGAATGAGAAGCTTGAAGATGCAGCGCGACAACTGAATCGAATATTCACGATTTGTCTCAGCGATAGGTCAGTATACGATCAGGCATGCAAACTTTCAATTTGCTAACATTGGGATAGAGCACCACTCGAAGAATCGAGAAAATGGGGCATCTACAACATTATCAACTTGTTGTTCAAAACATACTTCAAATTGAACTCGATCAGCTTGTCGAAAAACATTCTGAAGGCGATTCAGGCATATCGAGGCGACATGCCGACGCTTGATGCCTTCCCCAAGGCACATCAAGTGACGTTTAAATACTACGTTGGGGTTATCTACTTCTTGGAAGAGAATTACGAAGAGGTTCGTCAGCGGAACGCGTCCAATCAATGCCAAGATGCTGATCCCCCTTCAGTCCGAGAAGAACCTCACCGAAGCCTGGCAATTATGCCACAGAGACGCGATTCGCAACAAAGAGTGAGTTCACACCATCAAGCCTCCAAGGCAGTCTCACCGAGTCACCCACTAACACTCCACAGACTCATCCTGACCTACCTGATCCCATGCCACCTGCTCACCACCCACACCCTACCCACCCACGCCCTCCTATCACCATACCCACGCCTACAACAACTCTTCCTTTCTCTCTCCCGCTGCATCAAGAAGGGCGACCTATCAGGCTTCGATGCAGCCCTCAGCGCCGGCGAAGACGAATTCGTCAAACGTCGCATCTACCTAACCCTCGAGCGCGGCCGCGACATCGCCCTTCGCAACCTGCTGCGCAAGGTCTTCATCGCAGGCGGCTTCGAGGACGCGAAGGACGCCAACACACCACCCGTGCGACGGACCCGCATCCCCGTTGCTGAGTTCGGCGCAGCCATCAGTCTGGGGAGCAAAGAGACGATGGAGAGCGATGAAGTGGAATGTTTATTAGCGAACATGATTTACAAGGTATGCCATAATGTATCCCCTCGTCTCCCTTCATTTTCCTTCAACCCTCATCCCTATTGCGACGAGGTGCGCGATAGCAGCCTCAAGGCATCACCCCTTATCCGCCCCGCCGAGGCCTCAAACGCCTCGATTACCGATCGTGACTCAAAAAGACCAAACTGACCGACGATCGCAGAACCTAATGAAAGGCTACATCGCGCGTGAGCGCGGCATCGTGGTGCTGAGCAAAGGCGGAGCCTTCCCCGGGACAGGCGTCTGAGCCCCTATCTTTGCGATCAGGTTTGTTCGCCGTGGCGTTGGTGGGTGAACGGGCTCCTCTCTACTGCATCCCTTGCTTGCTTTCGCCACCCAGAAGCCAAAAGCATTTACGGATCGTCGAGCAAATTGGCCGAGCAACGGAAAGGGGCTCGGGCTGGCTCGGTGAGCGGATTGGGGGCTGCACTACAGCAAATAATTTTGTACCACAGCACCAATACCACCACCGATATCAAATGCAAACACACCAAGCTGCTGCATGTGCATGTGCTTACAAACCCAAACCTTACCATCGCATCCCTCGTCCTCATCCTTTCCAAAGCAAAAGCAGCACCGAAAATCCAGGGTTCTGTTCCCTTTCCGTTTTGTTTCGCTCTGTTCTAAACGAGCTAGCTAGTTGCCGTGACTCACTCCCCCTAGCTCCACCCCTGTCTGGAGGGAAGGGAGCTCGGAATTGACGAATCACCGCGCGTGGGAGAGTTTCTCGGGGGTTCTTTTTTGTGTTTTTTGGGCTGGGGTGGGGTTTCGGTGGGACATGGGGGGAGGGAGGCTAATGCAAGCTCTTTAGCTGATAAGAATAAAGAATCATACGAGGCCTGAGGTATTCGGGACTTGAAATCTGGCCGTGTGAGGATTTGTGAAGAGTCGTGATTTTGAGTGAGGATTTGAGGGTTGAGATTTGAGGTTTGAGATTTGGATTTTTGGGGATATTTTCCTATCCAGTTTCACGATGCTTAGAAAGTACTGGAATGCGGTGTTAAGTAATACAGAGTGAATCGGTTTATTGATGCTGCATCTCTGCTGCTGCTGACTCGTTACTTGCCTCTCCTTCTCTCCCGAAATCTGGTATTTCAAAAGTCTTCGTGTTGCAATTTCGCCTCTCATCCGCTTCTCCTCCTAGAGCTCAGTTTCTCTCTCGCGAAGAGGAAACGTTGACACGCCAAATCATCAAAGCAGGCACCCGGCTATGGTAAGAATAAATAGTACAAATCCAAAGAAGTCATTTTTTCCCTTCTTGTTTTTCTCAACTGTTCTCTGCAGGAGATGAAGACGCTGATTCTCGCTCAAACATAAAACACTGGAAGAGAGAACAAGGAAAGATCTGTAACGGTGAAGCAAAGCAGATAGTAGACACCAATAATAGACAAGAAGAGTAGTGATACAAGTATGCGAGACCGAAACAAAATCCTCTCCGGAACGCCGACGCCATGGTATCAAAATTAAATCCAGTCCGCCTAGTTTAGCATTTGTTTGTTGTTGTTTTGTTTGGTGATGATGAATGTGAAGCGAAAGATTAAAGTGCACAAGACGCAGTCATGTGGTGTGTGATTCGAAGAGAAGAGTCATCAGTGATGTGTTCGGACGCTTCGTGGAGAGCCACTTCTTTGCCTCGTCAGCCTCATTCTTTCGGAAGGAATAGGAGCGTTGAGATGAAGAGAGGATAGTGATAGCATGAGATGAGGGAAGGGAGATAAGACGCAACACTTACGCAATGCTAGCCACATCATCAACGTGATTACACAGCGCCACGAACAGATCAAAGAACAGCTGCGAGCCACCAGCCATCATCTCCATCTGCATTGTGCCGCTGCGCTTGAAGGTGCCGCGGCTGCGGATGATGAGCGCGAGGTAGTGAGCTCGGAGCTTCGAGTCGGTGTCGGGTGTATTGGCGTAGGCATAGCGAGCGGAGGTTAGGATTGTGCTGCATTGGATACCGGATTCTATTGCATGTTAGTTAGTATCAATTATTGTTCTTTATTGAAGTTGATTTAAGGTTGTGTTGGAAGAGTTAGTTTGAATCTGGTGACAAAGGAGACTTACGCAAACCCTGCTTCCGCAGCGCAACACGCTTCAGCTCATCCAAGCCGTATTTCTCCGCCGTGCAATATATGACTGTATCCTTCAACAGCTCGCCATCAACGCCGTGATGATACACCGTGCTCTCAACGCTCCCTGCTCCTCCCTCACCTGTCTCCAACTCCCATGAGTTTCTTCGCTTATTGTGTATGAGTCGTGGGTAGTAGTCGCCTTTGTAGAGGTATTCGAGCACGGATGAGAAGATCTCGGGCTCTTCATCGGGAAGTGTGATTCGTTTGGCTGCCGATTCCATGAACTGTCCGCGGCAGGCAGCTTGGAAGAAAGGCGATATGCAGAGGATGTCTTCGTGTGCAGCGAAAAGTCGCTGCTCGCGACCAACAACGAGTGTGATTATCGACGAAGTCAAGGTACTGTTGAAATGAAGTATCAGCGACCGTACAATATTGTCATAAACTGAATGAAATAAGACTTACCTGCCCATGGGAGGAGCTTCCTCGGTCGGAACTTTGCGGGATCGCTCGTGGCGGTTCTTCGACACGCCATTCTCTCGAAACGACGACTTTGATGACTTGACCCCTCGCCGACTGCGTGAAAAGCTCTCCGTCTGTGATTTATTGACGTTTCGGCTGAACATTCTCGGTCGCTGTGTAGATCGTGCGGGTCGTGAATCTCGTCGATGTCCGTATTTCGTACGTTCTCACGATGTCTCATCCGATGTTGTCGTCAAGTGTCGTCGTCGAAACCGATAGATTGTCGATGCTTGTTGCCTGAAATTGATTCAGGAGAGAAGGAAGGAAGGTTTGGATGGGAGGAAGGACTATTATATAGCAGCGCGGCGAAGGTTGCCTGCAACAGGCAAAAACGCGGCCTGAGCAGAATTCGAGCCTGGGCGACGCGATGGGCAGGGGGGCTCATGCAAACACTCAACGCGTATTGGCACGATAAAACGTGACTCCACGGTCATGTGGTTTGATTCGCTGCCCCGCGGGACTGGACCCAGCCATCCGGAATAGCGCAGGAAGACGGGCCCAAAGCGGCGAGGGGTGGTGAGACGAGCAGGGCAGGGCAGGGAGGGCAATATGATAAAAGTAGCTCGAGTACGACGTCCTCGCTGATGGCTGGATGGTGAACATGGTTCGCCCTGTGCGCACCCGAAAAAGAAACAGCAGGTAAACGCAGCATTGCGAGGCCTCACAAACAGCCAGAATTCGAGGACAACTTACCTGTCACAATGCAGCACAATTGCACTTGCTTCATAACTGCCGATCGTGAGTCTCAGCCCGAGTCAAGATCCTGGAGGAAGAGAAAGGAAGTTCAGCGGCCGGGAAGTTAGCTTGAAATAGCGCCCTTTAAGCAAGTTTAGCGTCGGACCAAGCTTCGCTAAAGCTTCTAGCGTGAACTTTCTGGTAACGACCCCTGAGGATGTTACTCCCCCTTTTTCATCTCGAGGACAGTCACAATTCTTCCAAGGAACCAGAAGTGTGGGTGCACAGAGCCTGGTGGCGCTTCTGTCTGTTTGTGCTTTTTGCTTCATAATCAGGCCTTAGGCAGCAGTGGCTTTCAAGTTCATCTGTCAGGTGACCAGTGTTCAGCCTCACTTCTGCACAGCACAGCCACCACCAACTTACCTTGACTATAAGAGCAAGTTGGCCACCCCGAGCTTCAAGAGAAAGACACGGAATCTTTCAAGTCCATTCTCGTGCATTGGGGGAGAACGACAACCGTCGCGAATGCTGACTGGCTTCGATTGACAGCATCGCAAGAAGTAAGAGAAACATCACCATGTTCTCAGTCTCTCGCTCAAAGGCTCCTCCCTACAGTCTCTCAATCTAGTGGACCTTCAGAATCTTATTGACCCTCCTCGCAATAAACTCCAATGGCGTCTCTGGTGAGCATGGGAAGAACAGCACTTGGATCAGGATTCGCTCTTGAGGAGTGCTGCCGGAGATTCAATATATTAAGGACCATACCGCTTCCACCAATTGAAGGGAGGAGAAGAAACGTTGGGCGGAACGGGTGTATTTCAGGGTTTGATGAGACAAATGATGACTGAGAAATCGAAATTTAAGCAGGAGAGCCGATTGGCTTTACTGTGGCTCCTAGACAAGTCGACTCTCGCTCATCAATTCTCTACTTCACACACTCCGTCGTCACAACAGTCTCTGTTTCGCCATTCTATCTTACCCCTCATCATAGCTATCACTCCGTCGCCACTTCTTTATATTTTTTAAAACCACTGTCATAACTCCGCCATTTCCCCCTTACCATTATCGCATCTCCGACCCCTTCACCAGCTATACCGTCCATCATCACCTCTACATCTCCTTCATTACTACCAGTTCCGCAAGCCTCTTTCTATCTCTCTTCGTCCTAAGTCCATATCAATGCTTTGAATAGTCAGGAACTATATATTCTCTCATGATTGTCGCAATGCATTGCTCCAAAGGATCTTCCTCGTGACCCAAAGCGGCCGCTGCTTCGTAAAGATATCAGTACTAGCTCGAAATAAAGCTATTCCGCTTCTCATGTAGTCCAAGGTCCTTACCTTATATTTATCGCTCGATCTCGCGGGTGGCTTCCTGTTTAGGATAGCGTACTTCTCCACGTTAAGCTCAACACCATGCCGAAGCTAGTCAAGCTCCACGCTAAGTCTCCTCTTAACGTGACCAGTCCCCGTCAAATAAGCATTGACCGATCAGCGATCGCCCGGAAAGGGCTCACGGCTTTCCTGATTAGGTGCTTTCAGGAAGAGCTTGTAGCCTACAAGCTTGATTTGTACGCGCCTCTTACCGCTGGGCTGCAGATGACGGGTTTCTTTCCCCGAAACCTCACGTAAAGGCATTTACGGATGTTCTGAATGCAGGAACCAGGCTGGGAAAATGGAAAGACTAGATGGACGTAGCCTGCTTTGGATGAGATCTTTGGCTTGCTTTGCAGCAGACTAACAGCTTGGCTGACTTTCGAGGCTGAATTTGTGGCTTTCGGAAGAGCTTTCTCCACAGCATCAAAGGGCAGCTTCACGTAAGTATAGGGTCTTTCGGGGATTCCATGATCTCATTCGTTTGAGCGTATCAGCAAGGCGAAGCAAGTATAACTATAAGTCCTCCCTCACATACTTAACGATTCTCTCACCAGTTCCCTGCCAACCTAATCCTTCCATCAAATTTCATCATTTCCAACAGACTCCTCTCGAGTCCCCAAACATACCAAAATGAAGCCCACGACCTTCCTCCTCGCCTTCCTCCCGACCCTATCCCTCGCCCAAGAAGGCCTGGACTGCTTCAACAACATCTGCTGCATCAACGGACAATTCTCCGGGCCTGTAATCTCCACCTTCTCCGCCTCCTTCTCATCACGGGACTCCTCTATGTCCGCGTCTGAAGCCTCACGCGGCGCAGCACTCACCTCATCTCTCTCAGCAGCCGCCCCCTCACGATCCGCGTCGCAAGACTCCGTGCGGTCGAGCTTGTCGGTGCAGTTCAGCACTCAGGGCGCTGCTGCATTGATGACGCCGAGAGCAGTGGTGAAGAGGGCGATTACCACGGAGGTTAGTCCGGGGTTGACCTGTATTGGGGATGCGGTTAGCACGGAGAGTGGGTATAGCGCGACGACGACGGAGTCGGGTGGGAGTGCGACGGGAGCTGGGGCTACATGTAAGTGTTGATCTATATCTGCAGAGTAATTATAAGAGAAGATACTGATGGGTTGGTTGTAGCTACAACGTCCTCGTCGCATGCTGGGGCGGCGATGATGACGCAGGCGCCGATTTTGGCTGTTGGTGCTGCGGCGGCTTTGTTTGCTTATGGCCAGATGTGAGCTGAGTAGAGTGTGAGGTATTTGGGGACAGATAATGTCTGCTGGGGAACCACAATAGGATGTAGGATGTAATAAGGTGTTGTGTAACTGAGTGATGTAAAATGGCAATTGTTTGAGAGAGAGCACGACCAACACTTGCCAAGTTACCTTGCTTCTGTCCTTGCTATTAGATATTGGATATTTGAGAACACTTCGAAAGTTCGAAACTTTCTTAAAATTATCTTTTGCTCCTTTGATTATGAAGATATGTTTAGTACTTACTATTGCATTTCATATAGCTCTTGTCGAGCTCAAATGGGTTTACTATTTATGTTTTGAAAGTGTTTCATCTCCACTCGAACAGTTCGGGAGTTTGGGCTTTCTTGAGAGTTCATCGCAAGTCACTTAAGTTAAAAGTGTACTGGAGACTTATAGTCGAGTTTGACATATCTTGAATTGTATCTCGATGCGTTGTTCAAATTCTAGGAAGTGTTCCATCTCCAAGCTCGCTTCGGTAAGCGAGAAGCAAAAGGGGGCTGGCTAAGCAAGCCCAGGAATGCGTCGCCATGCAAAACAAGCTCGCGCTGAAGAATCGTTCACGTTGCACATTTCAGAGGCCATACTTGTCTAAGGAAATTACTCAATTTGATAAAATCTAACTAATCTGAAACCCAAGCTTCGCCGTCTTCTGAACCGCCAGAATTAAACAACCTGCATGCAAAATATTAAAGACAACCCCCATCGCTGAATTGCCCCCCTTTCAATTATCTAATTATCTAATTTTCTCAAATTTGTCTTGCTGAATCCTACTCGGTTGCTTCCCTCCCCATATAGTGAGGTGTGTTAACGAGTGTGTGTACTAAAGATTGGTACAGAGCCGGAGTCATTAATACTTCGCGATGGTTCAGGGCAGCAATGTTGGGGCTGCAATCGCGGCGGTAGAGCTTGCAACTGCGTTGTACGGCTCAATATCCAGAATGACATTTCTGCATGCGGAGTTCGGAGACAGCATGAGGAACAAAGTTCCCTCGCAGATCTGTACTACTAGTTAGAAAGCGCAAAGAGTAAAGGGAGTCGGAGTTTCCAGAGGTTGCTTACCTGGAGTATAGAAGCACCATCATATGGCAGTGTGATCGAGATCGAACAGTCACCATTCAGGGTAGCGACAACAGGGATATACGAAAAGGCATCATAAATGTCACCAGTAGAGAAGAAAATGGCCTCGTTACCCGCATTCTATAAAACTGTTAGTGAGGGCCCGGAGTTTTCTGGGAAGTGGCATACATGAGAATCCTGGTCAGATAGCAAAACGACATTTGCTCCCCAGATGTCCGTAACGGCAAATTCCAGTTGGCCAGTAGGTGAAACCGAGAATACGGCACCTTCTCCCGGATCGGTGGTGAACTGAAGCTTGTCGTCGTCGTTCGACATTGGATCGTACAGATACTGTGGTAGCAAAGGCGGCTGACCTTTGGGGCCGCTCTCAAGAGCTGCAATCTTGAAGTACGGTGAAACCTGGCAGGCTGCAAGTGTTGTCGTCGCGACCTGTGTTGTGGTTGCAGCCGCTGAAACAACAGTGGAAGTGATGATCAATGGGCTTGAGGATGAGGAGCTGGAGGAGCTGGAAGAGCTCGACGAGCTTGGGACTAGAGAAGATGAAGTGCTGTGGGGCACAGATGGTACTGCAACTGCGTACAAGGTTACTGTCTTGCAGGTCGAGCCACGGTTTAACTGGAACCTGGGTGTTAAAACGGTAAGAACTCCAGAACAGTCTGTCATGATGTTAGTCAATTAGCCTGTCAGATTGAGAAGAGGAGACTTGCCTGACATAATTGCTGCGCCTCGGACTGAGAGAGTCATTGCACACTGGGAGTTGACTGATACAGTGTAATTAAGCATGTCTGAGGCTAAGTGATATGCCGGATACAATTGGACATTCGAATTTCCTAAGGCTGATTCCCTGACAGCGCCGTAGACGGTCGTAACTCCTTTCGTGCCGCTGATATGTGCCTGCGAGATCAAGTTTGCGTAACTGTTGGAACTGAACACAGCCGCGCTAGCAAGAACCGTGGTCAATGGCAACTTCTCGTATCCATAGAAGTCTTCGCCAGAATTGGATCCAGGGACGTCGACTTCAGAGAGATATTGCATGGGCTTTCCAGTTTCTGAAACGACAATGTGGAATGATGTTGGCACGGCAGCGCATGAGTAAGAGTATACGACAGTACTTGCTGAAGAACTTGATGAAGTTTTTGCTTGTCGACGTGTCTTGGACGTAGACACATGCGTGCTAGTGGGAGTGGATGCGTGAGGAGAAGTGGTGGAGATGGGCGCTGCTGACGTTGATTGAGGTGGGCTTGGGGCTGAAGACGACGGCTGCTGAGGAGGCGTATATGTGGAACTGGGAGGTTGGGGAGGTGATGGAAGTGAAGAAGCAACCGAGCTACTCGCTAGTAGTGGAGCAGCAGTGCTACTAGGCGTAGACGGGAAAGTAGATGTGCTGCTGGATAGCGGAGGTGCGGCTGTTGAGCTGCTTGCTGGGGGAGGCGTGGGAGGACTTGTTGAGCTACTCGCTGGAGGTGGAGCATGAGCACTCGTCGAGCTGCTAACTACCGGAGGAGAAGGAGGGCTCACTGAGCTGCTGACTGAAGTGCTGACTGCTGGTGGAGAAAGTGGACTTGCTGAGCTACTGGCTGAGCTGCTTCCAGCCGGTGGAGGCGATGGTGGGCTGGACGTGCTGCTGACTGCCGGTGGATCAGGTGGGTTTGTTGAACTGCTAACTGCCGTTGGAGAAGGAGGGCTCGCCGAGCTGCTAACGGAACTACTGGCTGGTGGAGGCGATGGGAGGCTGGACGAGCTACTAATTGGGGGCGGAGCGGGAGGGCTCCCTGAGCTACTGGAAGCAGGCAGCGGATTGAACGTGCTGCTTGATGCCACTGGAGGTTGTGGAGGTGATGGTGGCGAAGGTGGGGTTGTTGAGCTGCTTGCTGCAGGTGGAGCGGGAGGACTTGTTGAGCTGCTGACTGCCGGCGGAGGAGGTGGGCTTGCTGTAGCTGAAACTATTACACTTGTGGCCAAAGTCGTCGTTTCACACGACCAAAGTGTCGTTGTCAGTAACTGAGTTTCTGTAATCGTGATAGTTGGGTTCTCTCGTTTTCTGAGTCCTCCTAAGAATGGTGTAGCTGTGGCCACCTGAAGGGCGAAGAACGCAGCCAGGAGTGTCCATTTTTGGACCCCCATGTTGGCAAGAGATTGGAAGTTCTGTATGCTCCCCAGTGATTAAAGGTGGGTTCCTTTAAAACGAATGAATAGAAAGAACAGGACCAAGGATGGTGAGAAGAATGTAACTGAACGGTCTGTCGGGTCGCAGAGAGGGAGCTTTCAAAGCCGATATATACTAAGAACGAGCACAGTTTACTTTCACCCGGCAACAATAAGAATGCAAAAGGCTGGGTCTTGTTGAACCTGTGCCTAAGACAAGTCGTACGGTGTATAGATTTCCGAAGGCCGGCTGGTTAGATTGAAATCCACCTTTGCCGTCGCCGGGTAAGGATTTAGCAAATTATGAGACCATTTTCAATCCAGACCTACTGTTCCCAGTCCAAAAACCCAGCCTTTCTACAATGTCACCAATCCAAAAAATTTCCCCCCGCACCTTCCCTAGCTATTTCGGGTATTAAGCGAGGTTGTAAGGGGGCAACTAGTGGAATGTATTTTTTATGATTGCATAATTAAACGCTTCGGGCTGGCCAGTGACCCATTCCTCATGTTCGGAATGGACCTGCCGGCTTCTAATTTGCAACTTCAGCTTTGAATTTTGACTGGACAACGAAGTCATAGAGGCAGGTAAAGACGATGCGGCTAATGCAGGGATTTCCAATTGGAGCTTTTCTACAAGCTACAAGAACGCTTGGATTTTAGTCTATCATATTTTTGTATAGCAAGATCAACCGGTGTCCTCATTACTGGGTAACTGCCATAATTTTATGTCGATGATATCAACATTATTCGAGGTAGCTGTAGCACAAGATACAAGTGCTACAGTCTGATATACTTTAATATGAGGTGAGTATAATAAAGCGACTCTATGCTATTTCTTCTTCGATACACTCGATTAAACACAGTTACTTACACTTCAACCAATATCCTGTAGGTTTCAATGCTTTTCACTTAAAGTGACCTACCTTGGTGAAACATCCCAACTTCATCAAGATGGGATGTTGTATAAACTAGTGTTCATTTTGAGCATGTGTAAATCTAATTCAAGGATGGTATCGGAAGCTAAAAGATCTTTTTACGAACTAAAACTACTTGACAGTATTCTTGTTTAGAGACACGGAAGAAGCGGGTAGGCTCAGTAATTCAGTGCATCGAATAATCTCAACTATCCGCTCAAGGCGTTGAGAGCATTTTTTGCAATTTTACATGAAATCAATTACAAAACTTCATTTTTCCGTAGGTGCATCTTCTAACCCGCCTTTTGGGTGCTCCTGAATACCATTCCGCCGATGCATCCTCTTATGCCGACGTAAATTCGAAACAGAGAAGTATTTTCCACACTCTTCAACCTCGCACTGAAAAGCTACACAAACTTCAGAAATTTGAATCCCATTATGAAACTAAGATAAGACTCATTTTTCTCACCCGTATGGCTATAAATGTGTATTTGCAGCGCGCTCGGCCTGACAAACCTCTTCTCGCAGACTCGACATGTATGCTTCTTCTGATTCGCCGCAGACTTTGGTGCATTGAATTCATTCATCATGGATTTTGGTCCTGTAAGAATAGTCTGGTCAAGTATAGTAGAAAGTTTCGGAAGCGTTTGCTTCGAGACAATGGCTGCGTTGAGGGTCGAGTCTGTTCGATCGATACCGAAAGTGCGAATATTATCCTGTTTTGAAGCACTATAGAACAGAACACTATTAACCCTTGTTCCTTTTGGAGAATGGATTACCTGACATTGGGAATTTTAAGCCGATGTATGGGAATATAGTAGGCTCACTTTTGCGGTTTTTTTGACCGGAGAGAAGCTAGAGGTCTAAGACTTAATGATAGCGCATGACTCTTGCTGCTGGATGAAGAGATATTAGGATGAGTGGAAAATTTAAGACTCTCTCTGGTTGTGAGAAGCGATTCTAGTCCTCTCAATGGGGCAATTTCTGCCGGACGAGAGGCTTTTCTGTAACTGCACCATTGCCATGACATTCCGTTTAAAGTATTGTAGTGAGGAGTTTGTCGAATATAAGGTTGTTGTGCAATGAATTCAACACCTAGATTGATATTCCTGAAAGAATTATGAGGGAAATCAATATATTCATGGGATTTGATGGATAAGCTTGGGGCAATGGGGTAGGTATGTCGATAGGAGCCGGTTGAGTGCTCGAGGTCCGAGTATCGATCACTTGTTCTGTTTATGCTGTCTGTCATCATGGAAAATAAAAGTTCTGATACAATGATCTTCGAGTTCAAGCCATGGTATTCAGCGATATATGGTTTTCTGCCAATTACCCTCCATCATTCCTGACCAGCTGCCCGAGAATGTGTTCTTTTAGAGGTAGTCAAACTCTTGCTGAAGACACGCTCGACTACTATACTAACAAGAGAACAAAAAGCGCATGCATAACTATAGTGACTGCCAACTTCAAACAGCTTTTTTTTGCTTGTTTGCCCAGATTTGATACTTGGATGGATAGTCGAATTTACGGCGTAGTTGGAATATTTCAACTATGTGGCATAGTGATGATAGCAGGACATGGACGCCAGGAATGCTATAAATTTCCCGCATGAGTGGGACATGTGGCGTAAATTGTGTTTTTTATCATGCCACCTCCACGCATAGTTGATGATCTAATCTTCAGCCAAGCGAATTGTTCAGTCTAGAAAGCTCCAATGTTCCGAGGGTGGGTTGGAGCCTCCTTATTACTTTACGCCGCATTCTTGACTTTATATTTCATCCAATGGCAGATGAAAACTTTTTGACAAAGAAATTCGAACCAAGTCCAGTGAGACCTGCCGAAAATTAATCACCGACTTAAACTCCGAGACATGACGGCGGTTCTTCCACGTATTTGTAAGTCGCCCAGTGTTTAAACTTACTATAGCATCCACTTCGATAATTCTTTCTGTTCATTACTTTTTCCTATTTCCGTTACGGGCAACTTTCTCTACGTTTTTGTAGAGATCCCTTAGAAGACATTATTCTGCGGAATCGATCAAACATAATATATATTCGTGGAGTTCTTAGTGGCTTAGAAAGACCAAAAATAGAGACGATTATTGCTTGCATCAAAGAACTGCCCAATATTTCATATTTTAAGCTTTTTTCTGTCTTCCTTGTAACCAAATTTAATCAGGACCACAATCCGACCTAGTATTTCCTATTCAAGGCCTTCCCAACATGATCTTCGAAAGCCACTCGAAAACACTCCTTCGCTTCTCAATAACTTCGAGAAACATCTCAGCTGGACCACCCTGCCCCGTTGGACCGACAGTACCAATAATGATCTGATCTTTACCACTTCTCAAGAGCTCGAACGCCTTGTCCGAGAACTCGTCAAGCGGCATTCCGATTTTTCGTCCGTGATCACCCATGTAATCATGCAACTCCGCTGCGAGCGATCAGACATCGAACTTTGCAGGACCGGGATAACTTACACTGCACTGGAGGAGGCGAAAGTTCAATGACTTTGATATTGCTGAGCGCGAGCTGATCCCGCAGGCAGAGAGTGAAGGCGTTCAGCGCCGCTTTCGATCCCGAATATGCTGGCATCGTGACAGCAGGAATAATGGCCAGATGGGAGCCGGTGCTATTTCCATTAGCATCCACCGACTGCTGCGGGGACAAAATGCTCACAAAACGATACTCGTGTCCGTCTTCTTGCTTAAAAGGAAAGGCAGGAAAGCGTATACAAGCGCAACGAAACTTGTGAAATTGACATTGATCTCAGAGTTAAACGCCGCGAGGTTGACCGTT
This sequence comes from Stipitochalara longipes BDJ, assembly GCA_009732865.1. Lineage (NCBI taxonomy): Eukaryota > Fungi > Ascomycota > Leotiomycetes > Helotiales > Hamatocanthoscyphaceae > Stipitochalara > Stipitochalara longipes. The sequence continues at coordinate 582,432 of ML769341.1, forward strand.
TCTGGTTTCGAGAAGTCATATGTGCCTTGAACACCAGCATTCAAAAAGAGGCAATCGATATCAGGGGATGCGCGAGTGACACTGCAGATGGAGATCAGTGGACGACTTGGGATTGAAAAGGGAATCGATGGGCTTTACTCGGTCACAAATTGAGGAATCTTTGCTGTATTTCCGAGATCAAATGCCACTCCGGAAGCTTTGCTGGTCCCATGCTTGCTGACGAATTCGTCCAGTCTATCTTGTCTTCTGCCTACGGCTGTGACTTTGATTCCTGCTTGGACGAAACGTTCTGAAAGGCCTTTTCCAATCCCAGACGTGGCGCCGATCATGAGTACGTGTTTGTATGGGAAAGACATGCTCAAGATATGAGCAGAGAATTGCCTCGAGAAATGAAAAGAAATTGGTGAAATCTTAATTTTATTAAGTTATTCAGTGTTTTGTTTTAAGACAAGAGAAGTTTGAGTGGATTCGAAAAACTCTTCGGTGCAATGGAATATATATATGTCGGAAACCCCTTGAGAACTTGAAAAAGTAAATTTGCAGCTTATCTCCGAGCTTTAATGGGGCGAACAATCTGAGATACTAGCCTAACGTCCGAAACGGTGTCATTTCTACCAGGCCCGCAGAAGACGGCGTCGAATGGCATGCTGCTCGAGGTATAACGTTGCTTAATGTTCAAGTGACACATGTCCCTGGAGCAGGAACATCGGATGATCCGATTCTAGCGTCGAAATGCCTTCCAGAAGGAGCACAGCGCAGAACGGTAATCTGATGTCAAGTGGGATGCCGAAGATTTGCGCCAGTAGGAGCTTAAGAACTTAGCGTCGTAATGCATGCTGTTCCTGGTTTAGGCGTGGGGATAGTAGGGTATATCCACCAATGAATACAGTCAGCAGCCAGCCGCTTACACATCCGGGGCCCTCGGGGGCAACGACAATTGACTCCATGGCATCGACATCATCCCACTACATGGATAGTTTCGTCTTCAAGGTTCATGAATCAATAGACAGCCTGCTACAAATTCACGGCCAAGATCTTTCCGGGTTACTTGGCGAAATCAGCTTCAACCCAAGATAAATGGTATACTGCGGGAGACCTTCAAAAGCTTGCTTGAGATGTCGAGGTCGGAAGTTGAAAGTGAGCACTCTTGAATGGCGTGTTATATACCAACGCTAACATGACATAGTGTGATCTCAAAGCTCCTGTTTGTGGGCAATGTTTTAGGGCTGGGGTAATTTGCACAGGGTATAGAGACCCGCATCAACTCCGTATCCAAAACGAAAGCGAGTCGACTCGGAGGAAAGCAATTTCCAAAAAGCCGGTCCCCACGCACAAGCCGCAGTCCCTACCCCTGTCATTGAACTCTCAAGCAAGAGATGCATTCTTTGCCTACCATGTCACTGGCACCTCAAGGACATGGGACTTTCTGCAGCCATTCTACAACCCCGCTGACTCTCCCGAGCATCTCAACCTGGCAATCGATGCAGTCAGCCTTGCCTATCTCTCCCAAAAGCTCTTCTCGGATGCTGCATCGTTATCTGCCCGACAACGGTATATAGCGGCGCTCCGCATGACAAGCAAAGCTCTTCAATTTCCAGATGTAGCTGCCAAGAACACAACGCTGCTAGCAACCCTGCTCCTAGACCTTTTCGAAAAGATCACCAACAACGAGCCAAGAGTTATCGAGTCATGGGCAGGCCATATGAAAGGAGCTCTTGCGTTGGTAGAACTTCGTGGCCTTGACACATTTCAGGACCATGCTTCAGTCCGAGTGCTGGTTCGCCTTAGCACGAATGTTCTCATCAGCTGCGTTGCCACTGGAAGCCCTGTTCCGAAAGAGTTGAAAGAGCTTCGAGTATACATTGCGAAATTGGTAGATACGAATGATCCCAAGTGGCGGCTGATGGATCTCATGGAAGAATATATTGATCTTCAAGCTGATATCAGCAGAGCTCTTTTGCCAATTGCAACAGCAGTTCAGAGGTCTCTTGAGCTTGATGCAAAATATACGAACTTAGCCCTCAATGTCCCCCCAGCGTGGCAGCCGAAAACTACCATCATTGAGTATACTTCGGACAGGATCTTTGAACAATACTACGATACTTACGGTGACCGCCACATAACACAGCCCCTGAACGTGCTGCGCCTTATCCGGATCTTCATCAACGAATTCATCCTAGACCACAATGTCGAAGTCGACGAATGCATCTTGCTTTCAAAAACGGCCTCAGACAATATCGAGCAAATGGGGAAGCAGATTTGTGCCTCCGTCCCGCAATATGTTGACTGCTTCGGAGCAGCTCGATACAGATTGCCTTGCACCACAACAGAGCACAATCATACGCACTCCCCGAACCAGAATCTGGACTGTTATACATTGATATATTCTCTTTACGTCGTGGCACGCTCCAGATATTGTCCAATCAATATGAAAGTATGGGTAATCAAAGAATTGCATTATATGGGAAGTCACTTCTCGATTCGAAACGCGGAACTCGTTGCTCGGATGCTGGAAAAGGGGACAGAGTGTGAAAATCCATGGGCGGTGTATGCGATGCTCGGAGGATACGCATTCGCTGCGTGAAAAATAAAATTTTGTTGACAGGATTTAAGCCTTCGGGTTGTCGGTCGTGAAGTTTAAATGCCTGATAGCTTGAAAATGTGGTTTGGACGAGCTCTGGAGGATGACAGCAAGCAATGATTGAGTCAAACAGCACCCGATTCGGTCCATCCTTGCGAAAAACATGGACATGACGAAGTTCAAAGCAATAAAGATCCTGGATATGCTGCTGTTCGAGCACAAGCACAAGTTTGGAACAACATACCTCCATAAAAACAAGTATCAATTTTCTCACGTCAACAAAGAATCCGCCATCACCTCCTCACAACACTCGTTTTATATTCTGTATTCATAGCTGCACCTATGGAACAGCAGAACGTCTCCTCGCAGAAATGCATGCAACCCCATCTCATGGCTTCGTCACATCCATAAAGAAAGCAAAACAAGAAGAAGAGAATATCGAGATTCGTTATACGCCAACAATCATCAGCTTTGCTATCTATTGGCTCTGCTAACAGATCCGGAAGTCATTCTCATAATGCAGAACTTTCGTTTGAATGTCTTCTCCCAACGCCAACGCAAATTCAGATTCCCCACAAACGCCACGTCTTGCACTGTGAACACGAAATAAGAAATTATTACTCTCTCACAGCGTAAGGAAGGTTGGAAGCAGGAAGGAAGCAGCCCACGTCGTTCCTCATGTGCACTCTATGCCTGGCGAGAACACCGATGAGTGTCGAGATCTGACCTTTGCCTGCTTGTGACAACACCATCGTCAGCCAATTTCTCTGCAATAGGTGAAGAAGGGGGAGGGGGACTTACACTGCGACGACAAAGTCACCTGGCAACTTGTGCACAGTCTCAGCGGACAGTCGACGCACTTGGTTGTTGCCAGTCCAGTGCATACCATGCAAGTTCTCGCGTTAGTATTCGCAAGCTGGCCGTGGCCAACGCCTTCTCCCAGCTCGAAAGCCACACCTCTGTGTAAGGGGCCGAAGACAAAGTGTCGGTGTGTGATGATCTTGAGCTTGTCTGCCTTGCAACCCTCGCAGATGCGGGCTTTTGTGATATCGATTTGGCGCCATGGACATCCGCGGCAGAACAGTAGCTTTTGAAATTGTGGGGAGTTTCTGGCATCCGACTGGGAAAAGGTCCTACGAAACTCTGGATGCGGCGGAGCCATGTTACCAGAGTTAGGAGGAGCTGTGTGTGCATGGCGCAGCACTGGTGGATACGGATGTGCATGGGATTGATGATCAAGAGTGAAAGGACGCGAGGCAGGATGCGGGGCCGAAGTATTGGAGTTACTTTCCAGTGCGGACACTCTTGGTATCGGAAAGGCTACTGAGGCTTGTAGTGCATTGGTTTGTGCTTGCTGAGGAGGCTTTAGAGCGCCAAAATGTGAACTAGGATCGTTGCTGTTCGCACTCCCTATCATCATCAGACCATTGAATATCCCGAGCCCATGAATAGGGGCAGAAGTTAGAGGACTGCTACCAGGCGGATGAGATCTGGCAATGGAATTTCCCATCCCTGGGGTGTGGTTCGCAGGGCATGAACCAGGACCGCTAATACTTCGCGTGGGCTGATGGCTGCTGGATATTTGGCGGTGTGTGGGTATGGTGTTGGCTGGAGCTAGACAATTGCTGCTTGTTGGTATCGTCGTTGGCCCGATAATTCCTCCTGATTTCGTCAATTTGATTACTTGCACAGATTGTTTATTGGTGGGAGTCTGAAGGGGCGCTATGTGATTACCATTGTTCGACAGCGGGCTTTGATAGGGGTCATTCACGACCCACGGCTCTATTGCAAGACTTTCATCCAGTATTGATGGCTGCATCGGAGGGCTTCCACCAGGACCGTTCATTGGTGGCCCTCGACGATTATTCGATGATTCAGCACCATAGGCCACCATTGCTGGAAAATGAGGCATTAAGTTGGCATTGGAAGGGGGTATCTGCTGATAATTACTTGCGGGCGTTCCTGAGTTAAAGCTCGATTGTTGAATCGAAGGACTCCCACCAGGACTGTTCATAGACCAGCCATTTGGTGGGAAATTCGGACTCAGGTTTGCATTATGCATCATCATTCCGGCAGGTTGAAGCGTACTTGTAGTCCTATGGAAGTTGCCAGGCATTTCTTGATTCCCCATCGATGCAAACAAAGGGTCTCCGCCAGGGCCGGGAAGACGGTTACTCTGCCCATCAATTGCTTCACCGAAGTTTACCAGCGTCTTTGGAGATGGTGGTGGCAAGCCAGTATATGAGGCGCGTCTCTGATGTCCATGAGCAGCAGCTCCCACCTGTTGAGTATTTGAAGCTCCAGTGGTGCTGAACGTCGTTTGGGCAGAGGGTTGCAAAGCTGATAATCTATTACCATCCGAGAGACTTCTCTGGTGGTTGCTCCCCGCCGTTCCGTTGTTGATCATCTGTGACGGGCCAAAAGAATCTCCTCCTATCATTGGAGACATAAGACCGCGGGTAGATGGACTCGTGTTCTGCATCATGAATTGTCGCTGGCTTGGACTCAAATTCTCAACGAGCGTTGCCATTGCTTGCGGATTCGCAATGTCATTTGCCGCAAATCCTGGCCTACAACAATCTGCAAAAACTTGCCACTGACCCATGGCATCCAAGCTCCGGAGATGCGCCATAAGTTGATGTTTTTGCTGAGGAGCCAAGCTATGGAACCAAGACTGGAATCGAGTTCTGTCTTCTGTACTGAAGGTGTTAAGGACCGTTGTAGGTGATATTGGCGGAGGATTGTGGACATTTCGTGGCACCGTCGGAGAGATCTGACCTCTGGCTCCATTAAAAGCGCTCATCACTTGTTGCCCATACTGTTGTGCAACTTCAATTCCTCTCAGAGTGTCGAGTTGCACCTGCCGCCTCTCGTTCAAAGTTTCTTTTCTCAATTCTCTTCGTTGCAGCGCCTGAAATTTGAAGTACCCGGAATCTGCCAGCTCCTTCAACGGTGGAGTCGCAGCCGTCTTGTGCAACTCTTCCATTCTGACCCCATCCTCGCGCCAAGCTTGCCTTACATCCCGATCTGTGTGAAACTTGATCTCCCATTGGTCAATTGATGTAATTGTCTCCTCATGACATTCACTACAGAACACCCCAGATGCCTCGATAGGAAGCCAGACCCTCTCATCGGAAACACCATAATCGCAGTCAAACATGCAGAATGAACACCCTGTTGCATCTTCATCTTCCATACGTCGAGAATTGTGCCATGTCCCTTCGGCGAAGAGAGGTGGGTCAGCCTTCTTCTTTCTGGCTGGCTTGAGCTTCATCAGGGCGAGGGCAGAGCGGTCACGTTCAGATAGTTCGAAGCGTTGATGAAACGTCTCAGTAAGCGGTTGCTTAGTCTTCATTTCCTCAAGGTTCTTCTTCTGATTACCCATGAGCTTCATAAAAGTGGAATGAAGACGATGTTCCTCTCTCTGATCTTCATCAAGTTCAACCCCTGTCTTGCTTTTCTCGTCGAGATGCTTGAAATACTGCTGGTGGATACCAAAACTGTCAGATACTGGCTTGCCAAGTGCGGCTCCTGGGTTGGTCTTTGCTGGCGGCGGATACAGTGGTAGCCCATCGAACCCAAATACCATTTGATGAGAAGGATCAGCCTGTTCGCGAAATAGATCTGCCTGTAGGTGAGAGATGTTGCATTGTTTTGGGTCGGAAGTGCACTCCGGGCCTAGCAGCTTTGTGGTTTCGGGATCGTTATAAGTCTTTCTGAGATCTTGCTGGAAGAAGTTGGTAGAGGCTAAACCATTCAAAGGTCGACGGATTTGACCAGGAGCAACCCATTGACGCTGGGCAGGCCGCTTATGCTCTCGCTCTTGCTCTTGGTTGTTCGGTACGTCCTCGAGGTATGTGGAAACGGGACGTTTCTGGACATTACCATTTTCGACGACTGGATGCAGCGATGGCAAAGATCCCTTGTTTGAATTGAGTTTCTTCTGTGTACTTCCACTATTTGGCTTCTTGTCTTTATTGGAAGGAGTACTGAATGGCTTGTTCTCTTGCGTTGGTGTAGCTCCTGGCTGCCCAGTTCGACCCAGACCTCCGGTGGACTTGTTTGGCTGAACTCCAGCCCCTCCATTTGGCTTCTTCGGCGTGCTTGTCGGCTGTGTATTTCCGCTCCTCGTCGGCCCTCCCATTATGGCCTCCCCAGCATCAATGCCCATGGCTTTTGCCTGCTGTATCTGTTGCATCAAGGTAGGTTTTCCCGCCGCCTCCTTCCGATCTTGCACTCCCGACCCCATGATTCCTCCTGGCGTTGCAAAGCTCGGCTCAGGAGTTGGCGTATTGTTCCCAAAGCTTCTCAATGGATTGCTTCTCCCACTCGTTACCATGGCTCTGTCGGAAGCCATCGCCGCAGCTCTGTCGGCGGCTTCAGCGTCTGCTAACAGCTGCTCGGCGATCTTCTTGTTGATGGCCTCTGCTTGCACAGACGCCTGGCGGCGATGTCGCGCCATTTTGGTTGCTGCTCATGCGCAGCTGTTGAAAATTACGATGTATTGGTGATCGAGGTTGGCGGGATGTTGCGCTGGTTGAAGCATAGGCATCCGAGGATATACAAGCCGTTGGCGCGCGGGGATAGAGACGAGTCGCCAAAGCGGAAGACCAAACTAGGCAACGTCAAGCTGTTGGATATGCTATCGCTGTTGACTATTGGCCACGATGACGGGGTCAAAGGTGTCCCAAGTAGTGCGACCCAAGAATTGCTCTTCGTTCTCGTAGATCAGCGGCCTTTCGCGGCGAGGATCGGTTGATTTGCGCCCAGAAGCGACAGCGAAAGCAAAGTGCACATGAAGAGCACAATGAATTAATGCAATGCGAAGAGCAATATTTGAATGATGCTGTTGTATGCTGGAAGTTATATTCACGTGCCAGCTCAGCTGAGGCGAGCATCGGATAAATCTGGACAACAAGCTACGCTAGCGTGGGAGGTATTGATGCCGATGTCATTGCAATGCTAGGTTTAAGTCTAAATAAAGCTTAAATGGCTATGGTGAATAGTGAACCGCATTTTATGTTGAAGTGAGGATTAGCGAGGCGAAGGAGCGGGTTCAACCACAACGACGAGTCCACAGAGAAACGAGATAGAAAGACCACATTGGAAACTAGTACATCATTGCTTGATTATTCGATAGAGAATGGAAGATAAAGTTCAAACAGGTGCAGCAAAGTCATCGTCGCGCTTTCCGTCCGAGAAGTGACGAGTGAAGTCTGGAAGTGGAGAAAGGGGCGGTACAAAGCTAAGCGAGCTAAGTAAATAGCAACGTGGTCTTCCCCGCCCTTCATCTCTTTGCAGATTGGTCTTCCTGCATTATCCAAACTTATTTCGACATGAAACCCACTGTGTGCAAGCAGCTTCTATACAAACCCTAACAGTCAGACTATCGTTGTGGTTTTTGGTTCGCTTGAGACTCAGGTATCGTATTGTCTATCATCAAACCATGCTCATCAAATCGTGTGTGCTGGGGTATATCTCATTCCAAACCACCCCAAATCCCCCATCTATCCAATCTATCACCATCACCATCACCCACCAATCCCATCCCATCCTACGCACCGGACCCCGAAGCCTCCCCGCCACCAGCACCCTTCAAGCTCGCCTCAATCGCCAGCCTCAACGCCTCAGCATCAGCCTTACTCTCTCCCTGCTGCTCCGCACTCCTCTCCGGATCCTGTGCCTCCTTCTGCTTCCCTGCCAAGATAGCAGACGCGGCCTGTTGCTGCTCTGCCAAACTCATCTTCTTGACGTAATCCAGTACAGCCTGTTCTTCGCTCTTCGCCTTGCCTTCCTTCTGCTCATGCTCAAGCTTGCTCTTCTCCAACGCCGCCTGCACCATCCCCTCCTCATCATCCGGGGCCAGCTCCTCCTTCGACAACCGCAGCGCTAACTTGACGTTCTCGTCTTCGTCTGTATCGACATCTCCTTCGTCATTAGGGAGGTGGTACTCTGCGAGACTCTGCTGGATGGCCTTCTCCAGCAGCGCTTGATGCTCGAGATCGTGTTCGGCTGTAGAAGGGGACGTCACCTCCTCATCAGAGCGTCGACGGCGACCTTCTGCGACGCTGGCTTGAATTGCACGTTCGAGAGCTTCCTGATCGCTGAGCTTGGAGCCCTGAGCAGCTTGAAGCTCGCGCACTGAAGCGCGAATAGCGCGCTCGATCATCATGTCTTCTTCTGGGTTACCACGGGAAGTGGCTGCGACGGAAGCATGGATCGCGTGTTCGAACTGCTCGTCTTGATCCGCGTTCGGGCTATCAAGAACGATAGGAGTGGTTTGGACAGCACGAGGTGTATGGCTGTGTGTTGTGCTGCGGCGGCAGAAGGGGCAATGGTTATGCTCGCCAGCGGCGATCGCTCTCTGGCGCTCTTCTTCACGGCGGACTTTACGTTCTTCGTGGAGTTTCTTTCGATCCTCGAAGGAAAGATGACGGGTTTGCATAAAGCCTTTTGGTGTCAAGCGACCGCGCTCTTGACCGTCTGGACCGCCTTGTTCCTCGATTTTCATTTTCATGCTTTGGTACTCCGCTTTATGCTCCTTCCAGCGATGGATGATGTCTAGACGTTCTACTGGGGTAGCAGATTGTGCCTCTTCATATCCTTGAGCAGTCCGAGCAGCGATCATGTAATTCAGCACACTGGAGCCGAACAACTTCTGGATCTCTTTGTTCACGCCCATGAATGCGTAGCCAGGAAGTCCCCAGATTGCTGGATTTTGAAGTCAGAAAGGTTTGAAAATGTGGGCAAAACAAAACAAAACTGACCTGCTCCTGGCTTGAGAACCAGACCGCCAATTCCCTTTCCAATACCTTTGAGAAGACCAGCAGCGCCATCCTTTTCGGCACCTCGTAGAGGTTGGGTAACCAAGCCAGTGATGCCATCATAGAACCCATAACCGAATTCCTGCTCCTAATTAGCAAATGAAATGGACTTGAAGCATCATACTTACTTTTCCTGCAGCTTTGAGGCCACTCTGAAAGTCAGTGACTTTCGCCTGCGGTCGAACCGTGTCATCACCGTACAACTTTGGCGCATTGTGGAAGCCACGTGCAATGCCCAAAGTAAAATCCATAGGAGACTTTAATCCAGCTACCACGATCCGAGCAGCGCCCTTCGTAGCTCGAGTGGCATTTTCGATCGTAAGCTGGCTAGGATCGAACTCCTTTGTCTCCCTGCGACGGAATGGCGAACCACTGCGTGAGCCGGGCTGTCGATCTTTAGAGCTCGACCGCCCAAACGGAGAGTTGCGATCTCGCGATTGTGATCTCGATCTGTTCAACGCGCCAGAAAGGGCTTGCTTGAGCGAATTGCCACGGTGGGCGCCCTCCCTGTGGGTGTTCAATGACGTCGTGCTTGACAATGGGGTTTCAGTGGGCGACGTGGCGTCGCTCAGAGACCGACCAGTGCTTTCGTATGATGTCTTTGGCGTGGTTGCACTTGTCGAACCTTCTCGTTGAGGGGTTGCGGTACCCTCGAAGTATGACTTCGGCTCTTCGGTCTCATCGGGAGCAAGATCAATCGAGGAATCTGTTCGAGAAGGTCCCAGAGGAGTAGAGTCCTCGCTAGCTCTTTCTTTGTTTTCTTTGAAAGTGTCATGCCTCTTTCTTACTTTCTTGAAGATCTCGATTGGAAAGTCTGCAACTCCCATGGAGAGACTGGCAATGGTGCCCAAAAGAGCAGATGCGCCACCCGATATTGGATCCCATGGGCCTTCTTCAGTCTCGTACTCCCGCGGTCGGTAGCTTTTAATGTCAGTCAAGGCCCAGCAAGATTTCGCATAATACTCACAGCTTTAGGTCTGCAAAGTCAATCAAGCCTTCATCTGCGAGTATGTTCGCAGCCAGTGCACTGAGGCGAGTCTGTGTACGCTTAATTCGCCAGACTGCTGCCCTACTTGGCGCCAGGGCGCATCTTAACGTATCCACATCCAGCATATCATGGAATGCTTTACCACCAATCTCAGTCCCTTTCTCCTCCTTCATCAAAGCACCCAATTCTTGAGCTCTGGTCAGAGTTTCTGGCTTGAGGGCTTCCGTGAGAGCTGCGGCAAGGTTCTCGGCTGTGAGCTGCTTGTATGGAATTGGAGATGGTCCAGCGCCAGCACGAGCTACCATTGCCCCCCAAAAAGGCTGATCGCCGAAGAATGGGACGATAACCGTGGGTCTACCTGTGGCAATCCCTGCAGCGGTGGTGCCAGCTCCACCATGGTGAACGACACAAGCGACATGCTGGAAGAGCCAATCGTGAGGAACGTTACCAAGCATAAAGACGCCTTCTGGGATTCCTAGATCGTCGGCTCCTAACCCTCCCCAGCCTTTGGACACGAGCGCTCTGACACCAGCTTTCTTGACAGCCTCAAATATAAGCTTGGTCATTCCATCAGGATCATCGACAACAATTGATCCGAAACCGATGTAGACTGGCGGTGGACCAGCCGCAAGATAAGCAGCAAGTTCCGCTTCAGGTGTGAATGAAGATGCCAGTGAAAGGAAGTAAAATCCCGAGATGGAGATGTGCTGTCCCCAATCCTTTGGTTTCGGGATTAGTGCAGGTGACCTGGTCCATGTAAGTTTTGAACCTTGAAAACGCTATACGAGACTCACCAGCAATATGTATATGGCACACGGAGACGGCTTAGCATTCCAGGTGCCCATATCAAACTGATCGGATCTAGTCCTAGAGCTCTCTCGCGGAAACGATTAATGACATCTCCCAATCCTTGCCAGGTCATCATTTCAACCAAAGCATAAGACACGAAATTCGCAATATTGACATCCGTGTTCGAAGATTGGATATTAGCTAAAGGATGAGGGAACGATTGAGTAGGTGACCAAGGCATTCTACGATATGTAAGTCATATTTTGAGACGGTGTATGATGATAATACGTACGTAAACATCATGTGAAGAGGGATGCCCATCTTCTCTGCAATATGAATATGGGCGAAACTAGGAGGGTTTGCGATAATGGCATCCGCAATAAAGGGGCGATCTCCTGGATTTGATTCCATGTTGATTCCGCCCTCCAGACCGAAACTATCGGAACTCTCTCGTCGGGGCGGCGCAGGTCCGAGCCCATCACCAGCCTCGATGCACGATCTCCAGCATCCAAGGACGATTTCTTCCATACCCTTTCTTCTCTTGCCAACGTCCCCACTTTTCAGCGAGTCAAATCCAGGCATCAGACCAGGGTTCTTGACCATGAATGCCATGAGCTCAGATGGATCACCACCAATGCTGAAGAATTCCAACCCATTCTCTTCAACAAAACCCTTGAATGTTGGATGTGTTGCAAGACGAACACGATGACCATATGTAGACTTCAATATTTTTCCCAGAGCCACAAAGGGCTGCACATCTCCTCGAGATCCTACAACATGTATGACGACATTGAGTTTCGGCGGTGGTGTCTGACCTGGCAGTCCTCCCAAAGCAGGCGGGATATATCCTGGTGGAAGCGGGGTTTCCTCTTCTTGAGCTACTAACGAGAGTTGTTGTCGCAGGGCGGGTACAAGGAGGTCTGAGAGCTTGCGAGTCTTCTGGTTGATATTTATGTTTATTCGCCCATCGTCCGTCACTTTCGCCTTTGTATCGAAGCCATCTTGACTAAGCTCTATCTGGCTTTCATTATCGCCATATGCGGGAGGTGCATCGCCAGATGGAACTCCAAGGTGCTTTGATCTATGAAAGTCTACATCAGTAAAGCACACCCAATGACTGTGCCGCACACTCACTTCGATGCTCCTCCACGGCTCTTGGTCTGATATAATGAGTAATCCGGCTTAGGGACTCTCGAAGGCCGTCTCTCTATAGGTGAATCATCGTCGAAGTTCCCAACGATTGCAGCCTCTGCTTGCTGGAGAATGGAGGAGGGTATGCGAGTGGGGTCCTCAGCTGCGTCGCCGTTCGATTTGGATGCCATTGCTGCGACAAGCGCTGGTCCGCCTTGGCAGATTCAAGACTGATTGTCTGGAATGAGAACTTTACTTTCCCATGTGGTTCTCGAACCAATAAATATCTTGTGGGGATTTGGGGTGGTTGGGCCAGCACGGAAATTGATTTCGCGCCGCACTCGCGCTGGCAATCGCAGCGAAGGACCGACCCCGCTGATAAGTCTCCGAGAGCCCTAGATCGCTCAACAATATAACTTTCGTGAAGTTCAACGAACGTTTATGCTGCAAGCAGTCGTGATCGTCGTGTCTAGAAAGCGAAAAGCAAAAAGTCTTGTCGTGTTATGCTGGAAGGTCGATCCAAGGCGGGGCAGCTCGAGTGAAGCTTGTTTGGATTGTGGGGGCCAAGCAGGGATCTTGATATCTCGACAAAATGGCTTTTCACATGCGAAATCCCATCTTGCCAACAGCCTGGGCGAGACAGAACGGGAGCTCTAATTATACCTGCCGCGCATGCGTAAGATTTTCTACTGCGTTTCCCCCTTCTTCCTGTCTTTACCTCGTCCCCACTTCAGGTATTGGACCTTGATGACAGGTCAGAGTGCAGGTTCCAATCCAGTGATGCAAGCTGCTCCAGAGTCTAGACACAGCAGGCCTGCAGGCTGTATGGAATGACCAATGCGAGATCCGCAGCATCGTGAAGGGGGTGGCCTAGACTCGCTTGCGCGGTTGATGTCTGCATGAGCGTCGAATAGAAAAGGTCGTCGTCAAGTTGATGACGAGTGTGTGGCTTTCTCAGGGTTCGAGGAGTGTGGCGTGTCCCTGGTCGGGCTTGCCTTGCTTCCCAGCAATCAAGTTTCTTGCTTACTCTGTTCTGGAACGGCTTTCGCCAGTGTGGGTGTAATGCATGAGAGGCTTTAAATCCGAGGGAGGTCATTCAGATAATGAGTATGTAAGAATTGTCCCGAACATCAAAATACCTCATTATCGCCAATTTCAGCACGCGATTCCGAGACCAGAGGTTGAAATACAGTCTAGCTAGACGGCGTATATCATATACTAACTTGAGCCTGCTTGGTTAATGTTCCAATTTTGAAGCTGAATGCTTCTGAAACTTCATTGCTCATGGAAGACGCATTTCCTCTAAAGTGATGTGGCTGCAGTTCGAAGGATAGCACAAGCGTGCATTTTCGTCCTTCTGGTGACTTATGTATGCTGTCGTGCCGTTAGATCCGTGTTGTAAACAATTATGGACAGCTTACACGGTTCTCATGCTCAGCCAAGCCCAGAATTGTATTTTTATAATAATATGACTTAATAAATTCCACATTATGGGGACGTGTTTTGGTTCAGAGAAGGTAGGATATCCCTTTAAATCGTGCTTTATGCCCGAGTGTCACAAGTCCAAACATAATGTTCACCAACAGGCTTTGCGGAAACGTTGGACATGTTCGTGAATGGCACTTTCTCGGAATGGTAATATAGAGATCATTGACATCGTTTTTAAAGCTATAAAAGAGTATTCGCACTGTCTCGCAATTGCTCTTGACAAGCGAGTGCTAGAGAAAAGGGGCAAAAAGAACTCTCGAGGTCAATACCGCTAATATCAGCTCTATACCTTACATACCCCCACCAACCCAAGCTGCCCAGGCAATACTTCCGTCAAGGACCACGCGCCCATATCAACCTTGAAGAACCCTCTCGTTCCACCTTCCACAGTTTCACTTTGCTGATATTGCTAATCACAAAGGGAACAATAGCCAATTCCTGATTCCCGTCGAAGATAATTCGAACCAAAATGTCATGATTATAAAAGCACAAGTCCAGCACCACTCCCGCCACGAGTATCTTCATCTCAACAATACACTCAAAGGACTCCTACCTTACTCAACCTGACACTCTTCATAATCCACAAAATACCACAAACAATCAAACCAACAAATAGCTTAAAAATATACACTGAAAATAACGTAAGCGCCAAACATCCGTTCAATATTATACACGATTCACCTCATCATCTCCCTAGCCTTCAAATACCCAAATAAGCCAATTCCGCACCAGAGATCTCCAGTCGTAAACCTGCGTAAGCACGTTTGAACACACTTTGCAACACAAGTGTTTGTAGCACTACCTATCTAACGATAGTGGTACGGCCTAGAAGAGTTAGAATGTTCTCTGCCACAGCAAACCGAGCGCAAGCCAAGTTTCTGGGTCCTCTGGGATTTCTTTTGCTGTTTTGGTTTGGAATTGGGTGTTGGGTGAGAGTGATGGTGGAAGTAATTGTATTTTTTTTTGTGGTTTTGTGAGTGAAGCGAGACTAAGAAAGGGTGAGGGAAGCTGGTGTTGTGAGATGGCTGCAAGGACTTGAAGAGATGTCTAGACTAGATTCATATTCGGTCTTTGTGCTCTAAATTCTTCTTATGTATTTCATCTGTAGTTATGAGCTCAGAGAGGACAGGTAAAATGGAATGAAGTTCGGGTGAAAGGAGGAAATTGTTGTCAATTCTCTTCCTGCCCTCAATCTTCAAAATTAAACAAGCTTTGAGGTGGGTGTAGGATAGTAATGATATTAATCTGAGCTACAGACAAAGAACCGTAGCTCGGAATGGGTGTTCAACGATATATGTCGCTGTGATGGTACTTAGCTCTGAGGTACTCCTAGGATGGATTGGATTCATCGAAGGTAACTCTCTCGAAAGTTCTCCAGGGGAGGGGGTCACGCTTTTATAGCTGTCAAAGCCCATTCACGAGGACTTCCCGTATTTGAAAAAAGAAATTCTTTTCCCGGAAGAGTGAATCTGCCTGGGGGAGAAGATTAGAGCATTAGCAATGCGTTTATTGATTCCGATTCCTTCGGAACATTGACGCTGGCCGCGAGAATCTTTGTAAAACAAGCTGAGATAGGACTCGAAGGTTTTAAAGGAGACTAGGATATCGGAAGGAACTTTGGTTTCACTCGAAGCTATGTCCATTTTCGTAGAGACGCTGGGGCACTGGCTCCCCGGCCCTTTGAAATTTCCAGTTAAAGGCCTTTCTCTCAGCCCACCTCCCTTTCCCCACTACTCACTCCACGCAGCAGCACAAGACACGAGCAAGAATGTAAAGTGCAGTACTTCGCTTCCATAATTACTGCCTATAATACAAGCACACGCAGATGCCGCTCATCCACCACAGAGTAAGGCAAGCAGTCTGACGCCCAAGAACCCAGCGCTCATTTTATGCACCCATTCTTTTCTTTCTTTTCTTATCATATCTCACACTCATTCCCAGCCTTCTTCTCAACCATCTCAAGACCCCCTCTGTCCACATCCCCGAATCTCCCTTAGCCACGCAATGCAGCATCTAGCTCGAAAACTTCCTCGTAATCTTCGCAATAACTATCACACTGTCAGCGCCTCTCTCCCTTCACTGTCCCATTCATTCAACTTACTATGCAGCGCCACAACCGAAAAGATAAACACCAGACTCAGCACCAGCACCACAACAGGATCGACCTTCAATCCAGGGCTCTCGTCCGTATACAGCCTCAACATGGTACTGCTGCTTCCGCCCGCGCCCGCCGCGCGCGTGCTGCTCGGTCTCGCATTCGCGAGCTTGTCCTTCTGGTCGGCAGCTGCGCGGCGACGGATGGCGGTCTTGGGTCCTCCTGGGGGCGTTGGGGAGGAGGGGCGTGCTGGTGCGGAGGGCGAGTTCACGGGAGAGGAGGGGCGGGGTGAGGACTTTTCTCTGTGTTAGCAGGAACTCTTGAGGGGATTGCGAGGAGGGAAGGGGGAGCAGGGAGGTTTGGGCACGAGGGTGTTGAGAAGGGGGTTGTAAAGGAAGAGCGAGGCTTACCATCTTGACTCTGGATTGAACAACGGTCTTGAAGAAGAAGTGAGGAGAGCGCAAGCGATTGATCGGCTTCGAAAGAGCGGAAGTGATTTGCGCGTTGTCGTGTGGGAGGTGGTTGCGATTGCGTTGGCTCAGAAATTGTGAATTGAGGCCAGATGCATTTCATCGAAAGGAGGCTCGGTAGCGAGCAGGGATTGTGGCCGCTCAGGCCGCGCTAGTGCGGCTGGGATGAGATGGGACGGATCTGGGGAGCTTCACTTTCAGACTTCACTTTCTCACAACTCGTTCCCTCATTGTGGGAGTGACAATTGTATGATTTAAGGTGATCGGTGTCACATTCATAAGGAATATTCATCTTCTCGAATGAGATTTTCAAAACGATGCTGAAAACATCGCCACCTATTTCTCGCGGCTCTCACGACCACCATCGTCTAAGAGAGTATGCTTGCTTTGTTACATGAAGTTGATCTCGAAATCGTGATCTGATCTGCTCCCGCGCCTACGTCTGCGCATGCTATGAAGTAGAAGAATAGACAAATGAAAACCAGCCCCACGCCCGCTCTGTATGCTGCTCTTCTCCCGGTCGGACAAGAAAATAAAGACGAGACAGCAACAAGCTGTTCTGTAACGCATTTCGAGGCTAGGGCTCGAAAGAAGGTCAACCCGCAAGCCTCTCAACGCTCCTCCAGAGTATCACGTTTCTTTTCCTCCATCTTTTTTGATAGCCCGCTCAAATTTCTCTCCGTCGATCGATCGATCCACGCAAAAGTGAAGACTGCATCTGGACTCGCCAGACGGGAAGCCGATTATATAGATTAAACAGTACATTCTACAATGGAACCAAAGGTATCAACCGAAACGCCATCCGCTATGATAGCAAGTTTATCTGCATGCAGGATCGCACTGGTAAGATTGCTTCAGAGTGCCACATCGAGGACCAAGCTGACATCTCGCACCTGCGAGCCTGCCAAGTCTTCGAGAACCGGAATTAGGTCGAGAAGCTCGTTATCATGAGCGTCGGAGAACCAACTGCTAATCGGGACGGCGTGTTGGGGGTGGAAGATGTAAGAGGTTGGCGAATTGTCGATGATGATAGTTTCTCGGAGATCTCGTCCGACCTGGGAAAGATCTTTGACGTAGTTTCCTTGGTGATTATAACAACTCTCACGGAAGAGGCGGTGGTGAACGACGTGATGGATATCTAACTGGTCCAGAAGAGGGTCACCATACTAGGACCTATTAGCATACATCGTCTGTGGGAGACGTTGAGACAAACCTTCGATACAGAAGCTGTGAAAACGACAACTTCATAGAGTTCACCAACTCGTTTCATAAACTGGTCCACACCTGGCCGCTTGATCACATAGACATTGTGGTACTGGCCTTCGATTTCAACAGGGATTGTGAAATCTGCTTGGTGTAAAATCTGGACGAATTAGCAAATTGTAACCAATGGATCCAATGAAGCATACCTTGAAACTGCTGTGGACTAAAGTTTCATCAAGATCGAGAACAAGACACTTCTTTCCTTGGAATCTTGGGGCAATAGGTGGCAGGAGCCATTTTTGGCCCTGCTCCGCAGACTCTGGTGCTACGACTTCTTCGCTGGGACCTGGAGGAGGGGACGACGGTGGTGGCGGCAGAACAGGTCTGATAGGCTCGGCTTGCCGTGGAATAGGAGCAACGGGCTCTGCTTGTTCGGTTGGAACAGGGTCCGAATCTACCATCTTCACATCCCCCTCTGCATCCTTCGGTTCCTGTGCCGGAACTTGTGCAGACGAGGAAGCCCTTGTCGACGGTGCTCTTACCGGTGCTTTTACCGGTGCTTGTACTATCACCGACGGATTTGACTGGCCAGCCTGAGAAGGTGTTTCAGCCTCCTTTGGTAAAGCAGGTAGTGGTTGATCACGTGCATCGCCAGATAGTCGATTCGCGTCGCCATTCACAGCTGTCCCAGACTGCAAAGTCCGACCTGATTCCAAGCTTGCCGCTTCATTCTTCTCTCTTTCTGGCTCGGCTTGTCTGAGAGGCTCCTTTTCGCTTGGAGGCGCTGTCGAAGCATTAACCTGGCCCGTCGATCCATGCTCTGGTCTGGTCGCGGTTGTTGGTCGATTGGAGGGCACCTTCGAGATCTTGTTCGCAGGTACAACTGTATCGTTCGGGTCTGACGTATTTGCGCTGTCTGGAACCCCACAACACAAAAATGATAAGAACCCCTTCTTCTGAGGTTTCTGGGACGGCTTAGCACCTGAAATTGCTGGGTTTGCGCTTCCTGCTGGTCCCGTGGAGGGGCCTTGCTGTGTTATTGACATCTTGCTACTTGTAGCACTCCCATTCCGCTTCCGGCCCAAAATGCTCGACTTGGACTCCTTCGATCTACCGCCAATGCTTTCTCTGGGGTCACTTGCAGTCGCTCCGCTCAGTCCTGTTGATGTGGGAGATGGCTGTATTTTGTGCGAAGAGGATCTGGATGGGACGTGGAGCAGACCACGGTTCTTCTTAGGGACCTCTGGGGCCTCGTCAGCTACCCGAAGGTAGTCCTTCTCGTTCTGTGATCCTGATAGAACTGGCGTTTCCGATCCGTCGGTGCTAGCTGTGTTTTGTGCAGTCGAAGTAGTCTGAGTAGACGAGCTAGGAGGATGAGGAGTATTGGTGACTGTGTCGCACATTAGCTCTTATCTTCTCTAAACCTGCGCCTCAACACCTGGCGCATCCAACTGTTCGACACATCCAATAGAGGATGCAAAAGGGGTGGGTAACGTACAACTCGACGTATCCAGCGCAGGCGGCTTCGGTCCTTTCCCGCCTTCTACTGAAGCTGAGCGGCGAAGATCTTGCTCCGTTGGATGCACAATCTCATTACTCATCGAGGGCAATACACGACCTTGGTGAGGCCTCTGGTGATGGAAGCCGTGGTGGTCTTCTCTCTTCTCTCCGGGTCTCTCTCAACGCGTCGATGGCGGTCGGATGTGTAGATTAGACGGGACCCCTGATGCGGCTGGGCCAAGGTCAGATATGTCGCGCGACACGACCAGACAGCGAGCAATTGTCCAAAAGATGCGCAAGGCGATGCGACAATTGATGCTGGGTCGCACGGAGAGCTCGACAGCTTGGACAGCACGCGGAGAGCTCTTGGATGATGGGGGGAGATCGGAGAAAGAGGCTGAGCGACTGAGCTCGCTGGGAGAAGGCAATCTCGGCTACGCAAGCGAATCAGATCTAGCAGATACCGGCTGGGGCGATTAAGTAAGCGTGCTGGAGGCGTGTGCGAGCGTGCGTGT
Source organism: Stipitochalara longipes BDJ (assembly GCA_009732865.1). Classification (NCBI taxonomy): domain Eukaryota; kingdom Fungi; phylum Ascomycota; class Leotiomycetes; order Helotiales; family Hamatocanthoscyphaceae; genus Stipitochalara; species Stipitochalara longipes. The sequence continues at coordinate 602,016 of ML769341.1, forward strand.
GGAATAAATCGAGGACGTCCGGACAGAATTGGAATTGATGAAGCTATTGATGTGGCAAAGAGGGGGACCTTGATTGCGCGATGAAGGAGTGTCGGGGGTTAAGCAGCAGCAGGTCTGGGAAGCAGCAGCGTCTGGCCGGGGCCGGACCGGCTTGGGATGGTATGGTACAGGAGCTGGTGGGAGCTTGTGTTCGTTCTAGGGGACGGCTGGAAGGACGCAGACTGGTAGACTGGCAGACTAGCAGACTGGCAGTCCAGTGTCGCTACGAGGATACTTCATCATGCAGCAAACGGGCTCGTCCTGCTCCATGCTCCATGCTCCATGCTCCATCTCCCAGGCCAAACCTCGCCTCTCTCCGCGCACGCTGCAGCGCCTGTCCGTGGCCCTCAGGACACAGAAAGTCAGACCCGCCCCCGTCTCGACCTGCATTGCTCCAGTGGACTGGCCGTCCATTCGTGCACCCATTTGCCAGCCACCCCGTCTGCTTGCCCGCTGGGGGCGAATGGGATTAGGCGCCCTGGCTTTCCACCACAATTGATTCATCCTATCAAATCCAGTTTACCCCAAATCGAATCCCTCCCCTTCAAGGACAGGGCCTGGGTGCCCCCTTTCAGGTCCAGCTGGTGCAGCTTGATTGCCGACCCATTTATCCAGAAGCAGTGTTTCCCATGGTGAGGTTATTCATAATGCACACTTCTTCGCAGACAAGCGCCTGGTCTGCGCTTACGAGTCAGCGAGACCCCCTTTGATTGAGACACAATTCAGTTGTGCACAAAGAAGTAACCGCCGTAGGGCGCACTCGGAGTCTGGCATCCGGCATAGGGCAGAAGAAGTTGCAGCTGTTCCACATTTCTGATCGACTGGAGCCCTGGATATAAATAGAAACATTTCCCCAGTTTTCACTTTTGAAGAACTGCCAGACAAGCCTCGCTCTGTACCTGCGTTCACGGACGACCCTGTCTGTAGAAACTTCCGAATCACCTCTTTCAAGACGTCCTTTTGACGTTGAGGGTTTGAGGGTCCAAACTCAACCTCCACCACGGCGGCTACTGTTCGGCCTATCGGCAGGCCGCCGTTGACGAGCGACAACCCTCTGAGCCGGGATCAAGCTGGAACTATTTTGGAACCAGACTTTTCTTCTTCTTTCATTGTCTGCCTGTCAGATGGATATGCGCTCGGAGTCCTAGGAGGGGAATTCGTTTGCTTTGAGGGGTGGGGGTTTGCGCTTGAAGGGGGCCATCTGCGCATTGATTCACACGCAGGACGTTTGCGCGCGTTTGCCAGCTACGAGCTGCACTGTACTCTACTTGCCGGCTCAGCACATTAGATCGCCTCCTGGTCGCATATTTGGCCCGTCTCGGTTGGCTGCCGAGGGCCTTCTAGAAAGCGTGTTTGAGGAGGCGACTTGCAGGAAGTTGATTGAGCCTGGAGTTGTGAAGTCGAAAGATGGAAAGAGGATTGGAGGAGAAGGTTTCGAGTGCTCTTTACTAGAAGTGAGGGAAGGAATGGAATCTGATACATCAGATTCGGGTCCTTGTGAAAATTGGGGTCACGGCCCGGACCTTGCTTTTTCCAGAACACTTTAGAGCACTGATAACGTGACATTGGATCACATGATCAAATGGTCCGAGCTCCTCCACATGCTTGCAACCTCGGCGCCTCCTTCCCCAGATTTTGCCCATCACATGCTGCAACAACACTTAAGCCAAGCCACCATCTGCGATGACGGTGCTTTCGCTGTGCCCCAACGACTGACGACCTCAACGATATTCAATGACATGAGAACGACATCGAATGTGTAGTGGAAGGGATCAGATAGCTGGATTGGAAGTGTCAGGCACGCAAACAACATGGCAATGTAGAGGCAAAACAAGTTAAACAACACAACCAACTCTGCGAATCCGGCCATCCAGAATCACGATGGCTTCCCAATCAACTTTGCGGAATGCTGCCGATCCGCTGGGAATGTTCTACCACCACTACGCCGACCTCCTTCGCCAGCGTCTCAAGGGGACTTCGAAGACCACACGACTCATGGGCACACTTTTCCTCGCCATATCAATAATAGCTGGAGGAGAAGGCGGCAGACGATGGTGGAAGAAGCGGAATGCCGAGAAAGAGCAAGGCCGTCGGCTTTTGAGAAGGAATTCTGGATTGAAGAATAAAGATGGTTCGAGGGTGATCTTCGTTCCTTACAAGGACTCAACCTCGAAAGTTACAATACATCCTACGAAGGCGCTCACATTTGATGCCCATCGACGACTGTTTCTAAATCCGCCGAGAGCTTCCGGGCTGTCCGATGGCAGCATTCCTCAGATACCGCCTCCACAGACGAAACCTGGTCTCAACTTGGCCTTCCTACACCAGTTTCTGAGTCTGATGAGTATAATGATACCGAGATGGACGAGCAAGGAGACTGGATTGCTACTAAGTCATGGGGTGTTTCTGATGTTACGAACATATCTGTCACTGGTAGTGGCTAGACTGGATGGAGAGATTGTGCGTGATCTTGTTGCTGGAAATGGTAGAGCGTTTATTTGGGGAATCATCAAGGTGAGCCTGTCTTCTCTATGTTAGCCGAGCATTCTATACGATGCCGCATTGCTTCAACTATCGGAATCACTCCGAGGCGATTCGCATCATGTCCTCAAGCTAACTTGAATAGTGGTGCGGTATTGGCAGTCTTGCTTCATACACAAATGCGATGATCAAATTCCTCCAATCGAAAGTCTCTATTGCCTTCCGGACACGCCTCACCAGATACATACACGATTTGTATCTGAACGATAACCTCAACTATTATAAGCTCTCCAACCTTGATGGTGGCATTGGGCAAGGTGCAGACCAATTTATCACCCAAGACTTGACACACTTCTGTGCATCAGCAGCAAGTCTCTACTCATCGCTAGGAAAGCCATTCGTAGACTTAGTAGTCTTCAATTACCAATTATATCGATCCCTTGGTCCTCTTGCTCTAACCGGATTAATGAGCAATTACTTTTTGACCGCAACAATACTCCGGAGATTATCTCCACCTTTTGGAAAATTAAAAGCGGTCGAAGGTCGCAAAGAAGGCGACTTCCGAGGCCTTCACGCTCGTCTCATTGCCAATGCCGAAGAAGTGGCATTTTACGGTGGAGCGAGCATGGAAAAAACCTTCTTGGATAAAGAATTTAAGAGTCTCAAGAAATGGATGGAGGGTATCTATACACTCAAAATCCGTTACAATATCCTTGAGGACTTTGTTCTCAAATATAGCTGGAGCGCCTACGGGTATCTTCTAAGCTCTTTACCGGTCTTCCTACCAGCGTGGGGTGGTCTTGGGGGCATTCAAGAGTTGGCCGATGCCTCGGTGACAGGAGGCCGAGAAAGAGGACGTATGAAGGAATTTATCACGAACAAACGGCTCATGCTCTCACTGGCTGATGCTGGAGGACGAATGATGTATTCCATAAAGGACCTTTCCGAACTTGCTGGCTATACGAGCCGTGTGTATACATTGATCTCGACCCTTCACAGAGTTCATGCAAATGCCTATTTCCCTCCTCGGGGTACGCATTCCGAACTTTACTCTTTATCTGATGTACAGGGCACCATTCAGAAAGGATTCGATGGCGTGCGGTTAGAGAATGTGCCCGTTGTTGCGCCTTCGATATTCCCACATGGCGGTGAAGAGTTGATCGAGTCTCTTTCCGTAATTGTTCACTCCGGAGAACATCTTCTCGTAAGTTTGATTAATCTGAAGGCTTGCATGTGCTTACACTCTTCAGATCTCTGGCCCTAATGGAGTAGGCAAGAGTGCCGTTGCTCGCATAGTAGCCGGGCTCTGGCCCGTTTATCGTGGCCTAGTCTCACGGCCTCGCTCTGCTGGAATGGATGGAATCATGTTTCTTCCTCAAAGACCATACCTCAGTGTTGGAACACTCCGTGATCAGGTAATCTACCCACACGGCGAAATCGAGATGCGGGAACGAGGACGACGAGACATCGAACTCAAGCGCGTCCTCGAAGAGGCTCGACTTGGGTACCTGCCCGATCGAGAAGGAGGCTGGGACACCCGTAAAGAGTGGAAAGACGTCCTAAGCGGTGGCGAGAAGCAAAGAATGGCAATCGCAAGACTGTTGTACCACGAACCTCGCTATGCATTTATCGATGAAGGCACCTCAGCAGTATCTTCCGATGTCGAAGGACTGCTGTATGAACGTTGCAAGGATAAAGGCATCACATTGATCACAATCAGCACCCGCGCAAGTTTGAAAAGATACCACACGTTCAACCTCACGCTCGGGCTTGGTGACGACGGCAGCGAGTGGGAATGGGAGCGCATCGGCACAGAAAAGGAGAAGATGGGCGTCGAGCGAGAACTCCAAGAGCTTCGCGAACGCCTATCTAAAGTCAAGGAATGGGAAGCACGGAAGGCAGACATCGACGCAGAGTTAAACAAAGTCTGGGTCGAAGGCGGCGAAACCTTGGACAGTCCTGCGTATCTGGACCAGGAGCAAAAGGTGGTAGAGCAACCGCAACAATAAACAACAATATCCCCAATCTCTGTCCTGGGTACAATAGATAAGCTAGATGAGATAGAAATATATACTTTGGCTTTCTCATCTCCATCCCATACCGCCAATTTTCTCAAATTCACAAAGAATACCTCGCTACCAAATTTTGTTACAGATGAGAAGCTTCTTCGGCGTTCTTCCGCTCGCGTCCAATAAGTGACCAATACATCCGAAACTCCTCCCCGACCCGTGAGCCGTTTTTTCGTTTGTATTTAAGCACATCCGATGCGCAATATGAGCCGTGCTGGTACCTGAATGATCTCCCCGCGACAAACAAAAACCCCGCACCAATAATACTGCGCACATTTCTCAGCCCTTCCACTTCCCTTCACGGAGGTCCTTGGGACCTGCATTCAGCCAAATATATCTCTCAGGGCGACGAGAATTTCGCCATACAAGAGATGGAGGTAAATAACCTTAACCTTAGCTCCAGGGGTAAGATTCACGGCTATCTTCATTGTGCACATACTGTATATGTCACTCGCAACTACCGACCTTGAGGGTGCCCTGCGGGGAGGGGCATGTTTATGCTAAGACGGAGTCAATCTCAGTCTCGACTATCTATTTGTGTTTCTTTTGTTTTGAGGAGATAGGACGAGATCGCGCAAGGAGCAAGGGGCAGGGAAAGGGAAGGGCCGAGGGAAGGGGAGCGCATATGTATAACTGTCCCTCCGGCGAACCCCCCAAAAGATGACCGCTTCTTTTCTTAGATCCTAGAATTCAAAGACTTGGCACCATTTCTATAACCTTCCTCTTCTTAAGCAAAGCTTGACTTGACTACTGGTCTTCGTTTCTCCTTCCAATTGCCATCCAAAAGTCAAGACTCAGTCAAAATGAAGCTCACACTCCTCTCCTCCCTCCTGGCGTTGTCCTCCACCTCTCTCGCCGCAACCTCAACAGGCATCGTCGTTGAGCCCAAGACCAACATTTCCTTCTCCACTTTCTCCGACTCCGCATCTGGCTACACCTTCGGCATTGCGCTGCCAACCACCCCTGGTACCGATTTCATCGGCTACCTGACCGGCAAGGGCGTAGGATGGAGTGGTGTCTCGCTCGGCGGACCGATGACAAACAAGTTGCTTGTTGTTGCGTGGCCAAATAGCAAGGCTACCGGTGTTGTGGGTAGCTTCAGAGAGGTCGCGTAAGTACCCCCTTTCCAGTTTCCCCTCTTTTGCGAGAATTGCTCCAGAAGACCTATAGAGAGAAACACAAAAGAATACACAAGCTGATTTGAATACAGGAGATACGGCCCTCCCCCGGAGGTAACCGGCACCTACACACAGACCCCCATCGCAGCCGGCACATACACAGACGGCAAGACCTGGTCCTACGTGTTCCTTTGCAGCAAGTGCATCGCGAGTGATGGGACCACCTTCGCTGCCACCGACGCCTCGGGCTCGCTTGGATGGGCCGTCAACTCTGCCGCTCCAGCTACGCCAGACAAGAGCTCAAGTTCCTTGACCAAGCACACCTCACAAGGCAAGTACATGCTGGATTTGAAGGCGGCGCAGAGTGCAAACTATGCTACCTGGGCCGCGCTTGCGACGAAGAGCTCAAGGGTTGTGAGGAAGTGAACTGAGGGCTGTGAGGTCTAATTGAGAGAGAAGTGGAAATGTTGAGGTTGAGATTGTACGAGAGGAAGCGAGAAGAAAGGGGTAAATTGGTACACAGGAGATACTCAAGATGTGTTGTATATAGAAACTAAATTGCAACGAATGGAAATTTTCTGTTTGCTGTCAACTTTTATGTCATCTTAAACTCGGCAAACCACGTGAGCGTATTCGGTTCTGTTCGTAAAAGCCGTTGTTGGGAGGTAGAGTGGTAGGTGGACGAATTTAGCCACTTTTATATCTTCAGCCTGAACCCCAGCAAGGAAACATCTCCTTCCAACCCAAAATTGCACACTGCACGACCGTGGCTTGAAACAAGCATCTCATTGGAAACTTAATTGCCGCAATGTAAGGATTCTATGACCGTTGGTGGACTGACTGATATTACCCCTGAGCGCCAAGGCTGCCAAATGCGGGGAGAATGCTTCTCGAAGTCAAGACTGATGGATCAGAATTCAGGTCCGTGGCTGCCAAGGCTGCAAACCACATCAACCACCAGCCAACATTCTCCCCCTGCATCCAATTTTCCCTCCCTCCACCTCGGATGAACAAACTGGGGGGAGCTGAATTCTGCCCTAGATCTACCCGATCCGAGGCACCGTGGACCTAGAAACGGCAGTTCCACCAGGTAAAGAAGTGGGAGGCTGCTGACCTACCTGCTTTTTCGGATGAAGTGAGACTGGGCGAGAAGGCCATGGAACGATGGTTTGATTCTGCAATGCCATGGCCAGGTTCGCGCGTGGATCCTTCTGGCCCGAGACAACATAACCTGGACTTCTCCGCTCATATCGCTCAGTCCCGCTGTATTTTCGGTATTGATTGAGGATTTTCGTCTCATCTAATTTTGCAGAGAATATTCTGGAGCATCGACGGAAACACGATCGTTCTGATAGCTGGAGCTGAAGCAGGGCAAGAAGGGAGTCTCGTGTGAGGCGGCTCTTCGATCGCCTTTATGATGCTTTTCCAATCGTTACTTGCGACTCTTCTTGTTTGTGCGGCAACTGTGAAGGGGCAATTCAAGCCGGCGATCAACAATACGTTGGAGAAGGGTGTGCAGACGGAGTGTAAAACTTGTCCTTACTCGCTATGTACGAACAAGGTATTCTATACGTATTCGACTGTGGTGACTCTTGCGTGTTGGACGACAGGAGACTCGATTGGAAATGATACGTAGGTGCAATAATCTGATGGCGGTTAGAGGGATGGAGAACTAATATTGCTGCTTATTTGACAGCACTTGGCTTCGAACAAGCGACGGCTGCTATGTTACCCAATACGACCTGGCAGATTATAATGGGACATGTGAGACACTTGCCCTTTCAGCACAGAAAGGAATAATTGCACGAAGAAAGCAAGCTAACAGATTTGTGCGCAACAGACGAGGACGACTTGAGCTTCTGCGGCATCGAATCCGCTGAAGAACATCTCACTTTACACCCAGCGACCGTTCAGTATGATTCAGAGTGCAACATCTGCCCAGACAATGGAGATTGCGTTACCGCCAAATATCTTTCAGCAGGCACGGAATTGGTAACAACATGTTGGACAGAACTTGGGAGCGCGGTGCTCGGAGACACGTAAATTCTCTCCCCACGCCCGATTTTCTGCGTTCGGATTACTTGACAATTTCGAGGACGCGGGAGCAGATCATTGCAATAGATAAAGATTGATTAGCTGACGAAAGAGTGTTCAAATAGTGTCTGGGTGAAAACGACTGATAACTGCTACGTCTCCGAGACAGGCCTCGCATACCCTGCGGATCGTTTTGTCCTGGCCAACTGTGGCGCGATCGGGTTTCTGCAAGCGAACTACACAGGCGAATACGATGTAGGAGGTACAGCGAGGATTGGAAAGGCTGGGAAAGCCTCCAAGGCTATCTCGCGATCTACCATTCCCCTCCCTGAACCGTTAGAAGACACCGACATCGGTGCCAATTATCTGATTAACCTGACCGTTGGGAACGACCACGCAGATTGCCGCAGTTGCGCGAACATTACCTGCGATGTACAACAAAGATACCACTTCAATCATACAGTTTTAGCGCAGTGCTACGAGGAGACAACTTCTGCCAACCCCAACGAAACGTATTGGTACGAGACAACGGACTTCTGTTTTGTGAAGACTGTGGACTTTTGGGAGAGCTTGGATGACGGTAAGTTGCTCTTCCCCTCGTGCCTAGAAAGTTTCCAGAGTTGAGCTTGATAGCAAGGGTTATGGAAGGAGTGGAGGGCTTCTTGCTGACGCTTTCTTGTGCAGAATACAACTTCCCGTCATGTGATTACTTCAAGTCACCGAAGTAATTCTTGGGCAAACAAAATGGAGTGAGGGGCATTGGAAGGAGTTTGGCGATGCCTGCGGAGGGGAAATAATATAGGATTGTAAAATACCAAGACAAGGTGCATCGGACGAATGTGGGAAGGCTGGCTTCAGCATAGGTTCTGCACTGCAGAGGAGAAAGTTTAAAAAAAAAATGCATTCAATCCAGCCCGGGACGCCACGAAAGTAGTTAATATGCTGAAAGATTGGTACTGCATTGAACAGACCGCTTGACCAAGTGGACTTTATACTCACTACAAGAATCAAACACTTTCAACTTCCGCCCCTTTGCATGAACCTCTTTGGATACACCTCATCACCTTGATATCGACACTGAGATGTGAACTTTTCGGAGCCAAAGAATGGGGATCTTCGAAGGCGAGGTCTTCCCCAATAGTTGCCGTCCTCGCAGAAGTTGAAGGCACGGGGTACAATGCTCAATCAATGGCACTCTCAATAGAGCAAGTAGGATCTTTCTATTCTTTTGTGCAGATTCTCGTCTTTGACTGACTCAAGAGCGAGAATTAGATCAATTGATCCCCGTAGTGGTATTGTGGGAGATCTTATCATGCCTACCGTCTCACTTGAGTGAGGGAGGAAGACTGCAATCAATGTTCAAAAACATGTCACATGATGATACTCCCCTTGCACCCTCCGCTCCTTTCGAATTAATTATACAGCATTAGAAGTCTGGCTTCGTCTCGAGGCTATAAGCGACCATCTTTCTCAAGACTTCTTTTTGCACGAGCTGGGCTGGAAGAATATCTTCGACCACCTACATCTCTCGATTTCGGGGGTTCTAGTTCGTCCCACCTCACTTGTAGTCTCGAGCATATTCTTCATGCTTGTTGCAATATTCAAAGGTTACGGATAGAAGAAGTGGAAGTCTTCCATACTGACTTTACTGTCTCATCTTTTGGTAGGGGACGTGAGGCCTGGCGTCGCACCTCACACGAAGTGTGAGCCAAATACTGTTGCGGAACACAAGCGAGTGTCTTTAGAGAGAAGCTACACGAGTTTCCCATTTATATAAGTATTCTATACTTTCTTTTAGATTATTGAATAAATAGGAATACGTTCCGTAACTAATCAATAAGAGAAAAACGATTCAAAACAGGAATACACCACATAATGAAGTCTCCTACTGTCTCACCGATTGTTTTGAGGAAAATAAACGATCATTTCTTTTTGACAATTACAATATCAAAACCGATGTCTTAAAAGCACTTCGATTACATCATAAATGCGGCTTCAATTGCGCGGCGGAGAGATCTCGTGAAGTGACGTGCGTCAGATTCGTCAATCGTCGCTTAAAGGGGGTTGGGTGGTAAAAGAAGACCTGTGACTCCTCCTGAGTCAACGGCGAAACGTTTCACATTCCACTTCTGCATATGCAATAAGAGCGCTTAATTGAGATCATTCAACAGGCAGCAGTACCAAAACTGCATCATTATCAGTTCTTTCATTGGCCGTCATGTGACGGGTGCCTGATCGATTGGGGGCTGTAACCCCCTGCCTCCTCGGTAAGGCAAACATCCCGTGACTCGCCTCTAGGCTGCACTCCCCTTTATAAAAATCCCGAGCCCTTCGCCCCGTCTCAAGTGGAGATTTCTCAACACCGAGTAAACGGATGCAGAGATGGAGAGGCCTGAAATGCAACCTCGGGCTTGAGTCATCGATATAAATGCCTGACGCACTTCCCAGCCATGAGTTTTTTTAATTCCCTTTATTTACTTTTCTTTGTACTTATAGGAAAGAGAATCCTTCGCAGGATTTACTCTAACATTAATTGTCATATTTCGGTCTCTTCAGACGTTTCAACAGTCGCTCGTTGCCATTCATCTGCAAGCCTCCCATCACCACTCAACGCAATTGTTGTGGTCAAAGAAACTATCTTCATTCAAACCTCATTCAACCCAGTTGTTGAAAACCCTACCTCTAAGCATTTGAGAAGAGTCATCTCTGGTCAATCGACACCAATTCAACAAATTGGCTTCTCAATCCCCCCATCATTATTGCGGGCATCTCGACAGCTCCTTCAACCTGTCCCGCAACGCTCTTCTCAGCAGCATCAGCGCTGCAATGAGCGACCAAAAACCTCCTCCACCACGGCCACCGCCACGTGACACCTCTTACGGTGGAAAGCGTTAAACCAATTGCGCTATCTCTTCCGAAATTTGTGGAAGGTGCTGCTTTGTTGCCTGCGTGCATGTTTTGTACTTCGCATTTTCTGTTATGATATGAGTTATGAGAATTCTGGGATATCTTTAGGGTCAGGATTTTGGGTTCGGTGCATTTTGGAGTCGATTTAGAGCGGGGCCTTCACGGATGGGATTGAAGTGAGCTGGAATATGCTCTTGGGGTTACGACTTCATGATTTTGGGACTGGGAAATACTAGGTTGGGGTTGAAACCTTTGAGCGTTTCTTGAGATTGGCTCAAATACAGAGAGTGAGAGACTCAACTCACTCGAGAATGAAATCCCGACTCTTGAACTTTAATCTCTTTCCACAATTTTGACATGATGCTTTTAGGTGCGCCGGGGGCTCGAACCCAATTAGTGAGCATTAGGATTAACAATTTTCGAGTCACTCTAGTGAGGTCTCCATTATCATTTCTCTTCAGTTCCCTGAACGCCATATTCATATTCCCCTCTCCCTAAAACGATACTGGGCCCTGACATGCACTTATCAACCCCAAGTAATGATTATGCGCCGTCCCATCAATCGGCACCAACCCCGTTCCCGCATTACACTCCGCATTTCCAATACCCTCACAAACCACAATATTACTTCGTGCATAAACATCCGACGTATCGGTACCATTCGTCAACCAATACTCCGGACTCGTGTGCTCATAGTCGATCCAAGTAGGCGGTAGTTGAGGGACTGGATCATTCTCATGCGTCATCCTGTAATTCTCCCCAAATTCTGGAGCCTGAGACGTGACGAATGTTGCGAATGCAGTATTTCCTACGCGGGGAGAGCCGTACGTATAGGTGTCAGCAGTATAATTTATACTTCTTAACTCAGCGGCAGCGAGCGTTGCAACTCCGGCGCCGATACTGTGGCCTGTAATGATGAGGGAGTACTCAGGGTATGTTGAAAGTGCCGAGACAACAGTGGAGAGGATAGCATCTCGGCGTTCAGCCCATCCCAAGTCAAAGCCAGAATGTACCCAGCAGTCTGTACATCCCATAAGAGTATACGGGACCTGAACGAACGTGAAGTCTGTCAACCAGTTGCGGATTGTGTTGCCTGAGCCGGCAAAAGCAACAACGACAAGGGAGCGTGTGTGGTCGAGGGCTACAAAGCCTTTTATATCCGCTGTTGTTGTGTCGTTTCTGCTTGTGGTTAGGGGACGTTTGGAAAGAGGGGGGTGAAGGACTTACGAGCCGCCAAACTCGACGAGAGATGTCACGTTGTCTGCTTCGACGAGGGGACAGGCATTATTTGGGCAGGTGATGAGAGACTCCGAAGTCGAGTTCTCATTATTTGGACAATATGAAGCAGCCGTGAAATTTGCGAATAGCTTGAAATTGTCCAGGAGAGATTGTGATATGCCGATTGTAGTAGTGTTATCTTGTGTACCTCGTCAGTCATTTCGAATATTCCTGAGATCGGATATAGAATATCACCTCTTCGCTGAAGCGCATATTTGGTTTCATGGACTGGAACTGCTTCACCATAAGAAATGACAAGTCCAAGTACGAGACAGACTCCGAAGACTTGAGACTTCATGTTACGGTTTGAAATTGGCATGAATTTCACACCTGAAGCTTCTGAACGTGACTAGCGAAAGCCTCAAACTCCGAATACACACACTGCAACTGAAGAACAGAAAATAGGCAAATATAAAATGATATGCAAAAAGACAAACAGAACTCAATAGCAGAGAGAAACCTTTCCATTTTCTCAAGATCGAAATTATCAGATATCCACGTGGCCCGCAAATGCCATCATCAAGAAGTGCCGGTATCCATTATTGGAAATGGTCCCGGACAGGAACAGGAAAAATGCCCGGAAGTATATCCCAAAGCAGGAACGAAGGTGTTACATGATCCCTAATTGGGCCCACTTCACCTATATGAGCGCCCCTTTAAGATCTCGGTTCGCAAGCGAGATCGGACAGGGGGACTGCCTCGGCACTTGGTATTACGTAGGTGGCGGACGATTTTCTGGGGTAGAGCATGGGACAGGATCTCATTACTGGCATTATTTGAATGCAAATGTTCATCAAATGGCTTGTTGTTCCTGGTTTGGCATAGCAACATGCAATTCCTGGCCCTTTCTAAGATGTGGGGATTATTTTGAGAGCTCCTCTTGACTTCCTCCTCTCCTTCATTCAGCGAAAGCATACCCTCCAAGCATTGGATACACTGCCAATGGGGTTTCACTCTCTGTTCTCTTTTTCAGCATTCGAGTGACGAGTTCTGCGTTACGAATCGAGAAATGATTTCCGATAATGCAACTCTTTGATTACCCATACTTTCATATCAGTTAGACAGGTCTTGAGGCAAAGAGATCTTATTCTGGTGAGTTTCGATGTTCTCGTGGCTTTCAGTAATACTATGCATAAATAAAACGCTATAGTTGGTGGGATCAACATGCAGTTTGCTCACAAGGATCAGTGCTTTCACACCGGAGGGCAGCCTTAGCTGGGTGCACGGGCTCTTTTAGGCCTAGCTTTCCTTCTGCGGATGAGGATACCGTAGCTTTTTCAGCCCTTGAAGGGGAAACTATGCGATGGCCTGAAGTTTTGACATTAGGGACAGCACCTATCAGACAAAAGGTTGTTAGTAAGAGATGAGAGACGCTGATAGAGATCATATGAGGAGATAAAGTTAACCAACCCAAGCGAAGGCCATCTTCCCTTTCTTCAGCCTCGTTATTTCGTCGTCCTGGACCTTCATATAGATAGACAAGTCAAGCTGTCAGAGCCTAAAATCTCGGCAGTATTGACATGCTAAAATATGGAGATGGGGTCACGGGTCACCGTCACCCGTATTCCGTTAGAAAACGTACGAGAATTATACAACATATAGTAGACATTTGGGGTTAGGCTTAATCCTTCAACTTTCATGTGATTCTTAAAGTGCAAAAAATGTTGAGAACGAACCCTACTGCCTTGAATACCGAACGGCGACAGGTCACCGTTACCTGAAAGCTCAGGAACATGGACTGCCTTTCTTCAGTCTGACTACCGAGCCTTCAAGCCCAAATGCAGTGTGCTTCACTACCTCCCCATAACCACTGCTATAGCCTTCACCACGCTTGACCTTCGGCGATGAAATCTGTGTCAAAACTCCAAACATTACCTTTTTCGCCGCGATATCTTTTGTAGATCCAAGGCAAGCGCCCTGAGATATCTCATCGAGGTCCGGGTTTCTGGTCGTAGCCATGATCGCAGAGAAAGAACCGTCATGGTTAACTCCATTTTTGATCAGAGATACAATTCCTATGAGGACCGCGACTACTGTGACGATTATGACCGCCCCATAAGATATGAGGAGGTTCTTTTTGTCGTATTTGTACACGTTCTGGGTGAGGCTATGGATTATTTGGGTCGTCGTGTTCGTTGTGAAGCTTGCCGAGCTTAACATGCTAATAGTGAGGTTATTTGCAAGGTCCTCGATGCCACGAGCAAGGGTCCGATTCCGGCACATCCAAGGCTCAGATGGAAAGTTAGATGCATTTAACGGAGTCTTGACTTGTTTGTACTAAGCATTATCTGCAATTTCACCACAGGCGATGAGGCCCGTAAGAGAGATTCTGGTTGTCATGGCTTCAAGCGTCCAGGTCGCATTGCTACTCGGACAGGGAGTAGTCCCTCCATCTATGTTCAGTGAATAACAGTATGCTTGGTCATTCATCAAAGTGACATTGCCGAAAATGTTACTGCCAAGCGCGAGAAACGATGCAAAGTATGCCACGTCAGCTGAGTTTGACGGCACTGTACTATCATCTAACTCTGTTGCATTTGGTGCGTTTGCTTCTCCCGCCCAAGTTGTAGTCGACCCATGCTGAGCTGGGAGTATCTGGATGTTTTGGTAAGAAACAGATCCCACACCGTCACTGAATTCGAAGCCGACGTCGAATGAAGCGTTGACTGCAGTACAGACCATGGTTTGATTCGAGAGTTGAAACCATATTTCCTGGCCACCCTTACGGCCGTTGAAAGTGATGTTAGCTTCTGGGTACCAATTGTTGTAGCTGTCAACTGAGCTGACCGAGGACTGAAATTCATTGACCTGGAATACAGTTCCACTAAATGCAGACAGAACTAGAGACCCAAAAGTAGCTTCCGCTTCCATATAACTTTTGTTCTCGCGTTGCTGTACAGTCCACATGAATTTTTCTTGTGCGAATCTGTTCATATAATACTCTATGCCAGTCTGCTGTAGTGGGGTCGGATCGCTGCATTGAACTGTCGGGCCGTAGAACTGGATGCTGTACGATGAATTCAAGGAAGGTGCCAGAGGGGGTTCAATTTTCATGTCCATCGCTGCTCTGTATGCTATTTTGAGCATCTCGGCTCTGGGTTCTATGTACGGAGTATCATACTGCGTCTGACTTTGAGCCGCCCATGCAGGCATTGTGAAATCAAGAGTAGGAACTTGGCCAGGGAGTGGCTGTTGATATAGAGCAGGCATAACAGACAGTGTCGCAGTGGGCGTAAGTCCTCCAAGAAACAACAGCCTGTTTAATTTAGCTTTCGAGATTTGTAGAAGAGATTTAGTCCAAGTACCATGGAACTGCCCCAAGAATCAAAGCAAAGGGCGCTTCTTTGAGAAGCTGCAAGCTGCAAAAGGACAACAGCTTTGATGGTAGCGAGAAGACTTTATCTACTGACGATACTTTGAGAGCTTTACGCCTGAAAATGGTCCAGATATATTGATTATAGGCAATCATAATAGCGGCTCTGAAGCATGCAAGTGTCAGGAACACGAAGGCATTGCCTGCTTGTTTGACGATTTGTTGTGAAGACAAGCCGTTATCCAAAGCCAGTTGACCATCGAGATGTTGAAAGTAAAAATTATGAGCAATAGCGATTAACAGTCCAAGCAATGTAAAGAGAGACATGACGAGAGGCTCTTTATACCACTGAACACCCCATTTAGCTAACCTCGACCCGATTTGAAAAGGCGGACTGATCCCGGAAGACGATAACCCAGACTGCGACACCGCCATATTCATCATATTGGGCCCGCCAGTACAATGTTGCTATCATTATACGGTTGCTCGGAGAGAGCAAGGGATTCCTCAGTCATGGATTGCTCATCAGCAACAGGAACAGATCGGTACCGGCCTTGTCGTGAACTTTCATCGCTTTCACTGTATGAAAATATTTCTTCACTCGGTGCCACAGGTTTTCTCATGGGTGTTCGTTCCATCGCTAAGTCGTGTGTAGTTTTTTGTTTGCGGTTTCAAGGGGAATGGCAAATGGAGCTCGTTCAGTTCACCAACGGCTGGTCGCCGCGTATAAGTACTTATCGATTTGCCTCAAACAATGGAGTACATCTAGCTATTTGATAAGCGTTGCGGACCTCTGCACAAGCGCCTTTGTAATTAGTGAAATTGTAGCAAAACTGGGTAACACTCAAATACTATTGGTTGCGAGTAGAGAAGAGCTGTGAAACACGGTGCGTTGAGGCGTAAGAGACTTAGCAAGATCTGCGCGTTCAATCACATAAAGCCGAAGCCCAGATCTAGCGGTAGCGATATGAACATTCTACTATTACTTAATTGGTTAAATGAAAGAACCGGAGCCTGCGGCTGAAAATGTGCTGATAATGCAAGACAATTGACGCGGCTCTGTGCTATGGGATTGGCTTCGGCCTTTGGGGCTTCGGCCTTACGGTGGCTTCTTTCTTCTTTTCGCATTTAAAGGGCGTAAGATCTGCGCATTTCGCCACATGTAGCTAAAGCCTAGATCTAGCGATAGTGATATGAACACTCTACTATTGCTTGATTGGTTAAATTAAAGGATCGGAGCCTACGGTTGACAATGCGTTGAAAATGCAAGACAGATGACGCGGCTTTAAAAGAAAAGAGATTTCCAATCCCGTCCTACAATTTGTGCTTCTAAATGATTAGTCTACAACAAGGATTACCGACAGCCTCACACGCCTTGAGTTATGTCGCAGCACAAGAAGGGTTCTCGCATAAGTAAATTGTGCCCTCTACTCTACGCATTCGGTTAAAACAGCATGAGACATGAACCTCAATTCTATTTGGACAGGCACTGAGAGATAGAGATTTAAGGATACCGCTGTGTGCCAGAGGAAGGTAGGATGAACTACTAATGGCCAGCCTAAACGCACTTGCTCTATAGCTAGGACCATACCATCGGTACGAACAGTGCAGTGCCAGGCCTTTGAGTGGGTTACAGAAGTCTACCTCGTTGACATCAAGAGTAGTGTAGCTGAAACTCACTTTTGGAAGTGATGATGTGCTCTAATGAAGTTTCACTACTAGAGACGACGTAACAGTTGATCTTTCAAGTACTCGAGAAGGTAAATCCAAGACACTATCATTTCAAATCAAACTGCTAGTCCGAAGAAAACATAGGCTCCCAAAAGAGGAAAGAGATAAGAGAGACTTCTTGAGCCCAATAAATTTACTTTTTTCGGCACGTCTTCACTTAGGCTTCCCGCATCTCTTTTCAAGTTCATGCTCATCGCGCTGCACGGCTTCTGTTCCATACCCGATGTAACACCTATACTATTAGCACAGTTTTCGTTCAGCGAAGCCTCAGCACGTACGCTAAATACACATCAGAGTATCTAGAGTATTGGGGATCACGCTTGATCCGTTCTTTTGCACATCGCTTTATGCGATCTCTGTCAACGTCGGTCCATGGGCCAGATCCATATCCTGAGTAACAGCTGAAAGTGATTAGCCGCGATATTTCAGGATCTAGTAGTCTTCTCTTACGCAAGGTAATGATCAGAAAGATTGACCTGGGGCTCAGGCTCAGCTTCCCTCTTCTCGATGTTCTTTGCAGGACCATCTCCTCCATTATTTCCGTATTCTCCGTAATGGCTGTTCTTTATTAGCCTGGTCTGATCTGGGATTCTGGTTTCTATTACGTGAGGTAGCGAGCTCCCTCCTCTGGACCTTCCCAGTATAGATCCTTCCCCACAAGCTTAGCTGGGGCAGCTATGATGGTAATTGACTGCGCCAATACTAGAAGAGCGAGCGCAGGACGCATGTTGCTTGGTAATGGCAAGACAGGATTCTCTATTTGTCGATGGGGGATGGAAGAAGTAAGAAGAAAATTGATGTCTTGGCGAAGTATGGGTGACGTCCGGTGCTCTTCAGGTTCTTATAGAATTGTCTTCGCTACACCTGTAACACAGTAAGGTGGAGATATAGAAGGACAGTAGTGCTAGTTCCCAGGAATACCCTTGGGATTCAGCAAACATGCTTGTTCAGCTGAGGTACTTGAATTTCAGGATCATTTGACTTCAGTCGAAACGATAGAAGAGAATCAAAGGGTGGCTATGAGCAGTTCGAGTCTGCAAATTACCGCCTTTTGTGTAACTCATAAGGATTGGAGACAGTGATTCCTCCCGATGTAGTGCACTTCTCTGTTTCGAACGCTAGAACACGTGTCGCGCTATTCTCAACTTGAAAATCAATGGAGGTCCAAACAAGCATTTTGATTCAAATTTTGGCAAAATGATGCGTCTCTTATTGGCAGTCTTTAAATGAAGTCCGACAACTTGCGGATGAGCTGAAGTTCACGGGGTTAGAGCCCGCGAAAACCATTGGGCCCCCCTGAATCAGCCTACGAGGCTGAGGAAAAGCCACAAAATCCTATCTGTCACATCACAAGTTTTTGAGATACGTAATTCGAGCAATATCGATGGCAGTCTTTTTTTCGAATGGATCCTTAGAAGAATCTCTAAAAGCTTTCAGAGGATGCATTAATCGCAAAGCCGAGCTGAAATCCGGCAGGTAGTTATTTTTATCCTCCAGCTCTCTGATCTTCGCAATTAACCAGACTTTTAGACTCCTCTATTGTTTCAGTAGTTGAAGTTTTGCTTCTTGTCTGTTTCGCTCTTACCCTCCTGGTGTGTTTAATCCATCCGTGTCAATGGTAAAGCGAGTCAAACCTTCACAAGAGTTGCACCCCAACTTCAGCGACTTTTCATGATATACACCCATCTATACAGTATAAAATGTTCAAGATCCACAAAGCCGAGGCTTACCACCCTGTTTGTGTAGAGGACACTGAGAGTCTCCTACCAACTTCAGATGGATCAACGACAACCTCGTCCTTTCGAAGGCGCATTATCATCACCATACATCATTAATTCTTCACTTGCCATAACAATACTACTTGCATTTATGCTTGGATTCTGTATTGGTCAAAGATTTCCTACTCATCTAGATCCTACTTGTGCGAAACACATCTCGAAATATTGTAGGTGCCCCCTCGTTCCTGACACAGGACCACAATCTCTGATACACACATCACAGCACCTATACTCGACGATGTTGATATCTCATATCGTGTTCAAGATTTTGATGGCAGATTTGTGAAGGAAAGTATCTATCGTCAGGTTGGCGGTCCAGAAGTCGACGCTGCATGGGAAGATCTCGGAGTTGGCTGTAGGATTTCCTTCTCTTCTATACTTATGGTCCATACTTATAATCGGCAAACAGATAGATCAATTCTCCTTCCCGCTTCACGAAGAGAAGAGGCTGGCCTGTCTTCTGATCATGCCCATGCAAGAGAGATCTATGGTGGAGGATATCCTGTCTACGTCGAAGGCCTGCATCAACTTCATTGCTTGGTGAGTTCGATGTTTCGAAAACTTGGAAGCCATGCTGACTATCTAGAATCTTGTCCGTCAATCACTTTACTACAACTACAACTATTATCTCGCTCAAGGAAAAGAGGCTTTTGGAGATACCCCAGAGGTTCTCCATTGGCATGTCTGTGAGTCCTCGTCTCCATTCTCACAACTTCCCCCATCATACTTACAAAGTTCAGCTCATTGTGTGGACTTCATCCGTCAAAGACTGATGTGCACCATGGACACAGATGTCTTCGGTTCCGTGTGGGTTGGAAATCGAACGAGCGCAAGTCTCTTCGTCGATTTCAATACTAAGCACGTCTGTAAGAACTTTGATGATATCCGTAGCTGGGCGGAGAAGAATCAGATGCCGGAGTTGGGACCTGAGGATTTCTGGGAGCCGCCAGATGAAAATACGAGAATTTCTAGGTGGGCGCCTTGATGGTAAGGAAAGGATCAATAATATTGGGAGATATTAGACCTAATACAGATACAAATTATCGAGGTAGAGCCGATGATTATTTCCGATTCACTGGAGATTCCACTGAATCGCCCCCTTTTCGTATTAGACCCACGTAATTCAGAAGAATTAACTACCGTGACAAGCAGAGTTTAATTTGCATGGTTGAACCATGTTATTAAGTTTTTCGCACGAACCATATCTTCTGATTCGCTTCCTCACTTACTCAAACAATTCGGGAATACTCTCAGAGACACTCCTCCCCACCGGGCTCCAACCCAACCCTTTGATTCTCTGCCCATTAACCCTCATATTCCCCCCCCAAAGCAACTCTGCATAAGGATGCAGCTTCTTCGCCTCCTCAACAGTGATCTCCTCTACTTCGTCCCCCTCAATAAGGCCCCTCTTCTTCATCTCCTCCGCAATCTCCTTCGCCATGTCACGGAAAACATACTCCCCACCATCAAAAAAATACCACCCTTTCTCTCCCCAGTCCGCTTTCCCTCCTCCCTCCTTCAGTGACTCCTCGACAAGAAAAATAAGCGCAGAGGATAGATCACGAACGTGGACCACAGAAGCTACATTCGTGCCCTCTCCCAACCTAAAGGCTCCACCTCGTTTCTTAACAGCGTCAACGTACCAAGGGAACACCATGGTCTGCTTCTTAATTTCTCCCTCTCCTTTTCCGTACACAACGGGCGGAACCGCGAGCGCTGTCCTGATTCCTTGTTTCTTGCCTTCGGAGAGAACTGTCTGGTCGGTCACAGCGTGGAAATGGCTGTGATCGAAAGTTGTGAGTTCAGAAAGGTCGGCGATATCAGACCATTTCTTGGGAGTGAGGCGCCCGAGACCGTTGGAGGAGGATGAGATGGATGCTGCGCCGGAGAGATGGATGAGGGTTGAGGTTTTGGGGAGGGCAGAGAGGATAGTGGTGACGGATTGGGTGTGGTCTGCGTTTGCTAGTTCTGCTCCTTGTTAGTTTGGTTTTCGGTGATTGAGAAGAACGGGGTGGGGAAAGGCGAGGTACGGAGAACAACGTTAGCTTTTGCAGCTTCTGTTTTCAAGATGTCTGCGGAATCTAAGTCGCCGAGGACTAGGTGGATGGATGGATATTTTGCGGCGATCGTTTTTTGTTGGTCTGAGGTGCGGACAAGGCCTCTGATTTGGTATGAGGGGTGTGTCCTTGTGATATCGTGGAGAATTTGGCCGCCGATGTAGCCTGAGACGCCAGTGATGAAGATTGTAGGTGCCATTTTGAAAGTAAGATGTTGTGAGGATGAGTTCTGTGAAGTGTTGATGGAGAAAGTTAATCGTAATGGGATGATGAAGAGTTCAATTCTCCGGTGGGAGGAAAGTCGTACTTATACTTTAGTTGAGTTAAGCAATAAATATTATACATGGCTTGATATTGGATTTATAATGGATGGTGCATCACACCTTGAAGGAATGAGAAGCGTTAGACCAGGAACTTCAGCACTTACGGCCGTTCTGATTGGTCAGGCGGACGCCACCAGCGGGTAAAATGGCGGGCCCGCCGTTTTGCGGGGCTGCTGACGGACCGAATTCCCACCTCGTCCGTCCGTCAACCTCCACTCATCAGCAGAGGCCTCCCACTTCAGTCGAGGTGGTCATAGTAACTGGTATGAGTCCATCAAACCATCAACCCGCATTAGCGTGTGAAACATGCAAGTCCCGCAAAAGAAAATGTGACAAAGCTCTTCCAAAGTGCTCTCTCTGCACCAGGTGAGGAACGCCATGCCATGAACCTCGACCATCCTAATCTTTCCTGTGTCTTTCAGCAAGAGGCTGTCCTGCAGGTACCCGACCGTTGAGCGTCATTCCCAAAATGAACCACAGTATCCCTCACCGGAGTCAACCTCTTCTTCCGCTGTGAGTCCTAGCAATGCCGCCGCCGCTACCTCCGCACTACTGCCCAACAACTTCCCTCCAGTTTTCTACCTGGACTGGGATGTCTTCCAGCGATGTCAAATAGAGATAGAAAAACCATATTTACCGCTTCCAACAAATATCTCAAATATCATCGGCAACGCAGAGAACTGGGAAAGCATCGCAGCAGAGTATTTCAGCACCACTCACACATGGATGCCTATCATCTCAAAGAAGAGGCTTTATGAACATATTCGCAACCATTTAGGCCAGATTCGCTTAGATTATGCCTTTCTGCTCCTGGCTATGGATCTGATTTGTTGGATTCCAGACAACAATGACCCAAGGACACCGACTTACCTGGCTGCGAAATCGTTCTACCTAGACTTGGAGATCCAAGGCTTTGTTTCTCTTCATATTTTGCAGGCTGAAATACTGATAGCGCTTTTCGAATTCGGACATGCGATTTATCCCTCTGCTACTGTCTCAATCGAGGCTTGTGTGAGATATGGACACTCGCTGGGCATCAATTGGGATTCCAAGTTTCCTGCGAAGAGACTGTTTTCTTGGGTCGATGGGGATGAACAGAATCGTGTTTGGTGGGCTGTTATTATTTTAGATCGGTATGCTTTCCAGTGGTGAGATTGCACGCCAGAAATGGATAGAATACGGGCCTTGTGAAGATTGATGTTGACCATCTCTCAGAATCTCCAGGATAGGCTTTCCACGCCGCCCGTTGTTGACTGAAGATCCAAACCCAGAGTCCATCTTACCGTCTGATGATAAATCGTGGGATGAAGGGGTAAGCACCAACCTTAGCCCTAACCATTTTCACATGTTAACATAGCGAGCAGGTAATGCCTCCCAAATGTTTCAATGTACTTCACCCTGATAACCCGCGAAAACTTGGCCAATTCGCCCTAAAAGCAGAAGCAACACGATTGCTAGGGCAAGTAATCAGGCATGTAGAATCTCCTACTTTTGGTAATTCGTTTCATGCCGAAGAGGGACTGCTGTTGGACGGGGCTCTCCGAGCCTTAGTCACTGTGACGGAGTTTGAGGGCCAGAACCATAATCTTGATGTTATGAATCAGACTGCAATGTGCTCTATGTAAGGGCTCAACGAACTTCCCCTAGTTATAATTACCATACTTTCTCTAACTAATCCTGTTTAGCGGCTTAATTCTACTGCACGAAGCTCATGCGTCAAGAAATTCGGAAGCTACCGAATATTTCGAGCGTATTCATCACACCAAACATGTGACAAAGCTCGTGCAAAACTCTGCTAATGAAATGACAAGCGGAGGGGAAGCCTCAATCAAATCATGTGTAAAATCTGGGTCGCCGTTCATGACGATCCTTCTTTATCAAGTAGCAACTGCCAACTTGCGGATATGTCAAGACCAGGCAATACGTGGATCTTACGTGAATTTTGCAGTGATGAAAGATGGTTTGAAAGCGTTCGACGAGAGGTGGAGAGCTTCGGGTGAGTAGCCTGGAAGTCCATGCTCATAGCTAATCTTTGGCAGGAGCGTTTTTGAAAATATTGGAGGCGAGGGAAGTGCTTTTCGCTTGCTAGATTTCATCTGACATGAACGATAAATATGGATAGAAGATTATGTTTCAATATGTCAACATCTAGGTGGCGCTGGTGAACTTCAGTGCCTCGTTCCCGACGACAGTCTGAGCAGGAAATATATATTAGCGTTTGGGAAAATAGGGAAAAGGAAGTCACGCACCCTTTTTACATTTCCGATCCCAGTGACTTGTCCCGTTGCATTCGCTCCCATAATATTGGCATAATTGGTCGACATCAGCTGAACGCCGGATACGAAACCTTTGCCATCGAATCCGCAATGACCACCCCCATTGGGCGTATTGTCCACCGTTTGTATGACACCAATCTGGGCTGCTGACATTCCCGCAGTCATTGCAAGCTTCTCGTACGCCGTAATAGCTTTTGGGATCGCTGGCTGAAGAAGTGCGAGCTCATCCTGAGTACTCTGGAAATGGATCTTCATGCTTGTGCTAAGAGTCGCAGCATCGGTAACGTTGACTTGTGGTGCCAATGCACCGCAATTGAGCACTACTCCCGTCTTATATTGCGCACCGAAGGCTGGAACAAAGAATCCTGACAACAGCAGCGATCCACCAGAGACTCCTGTAAAGAAAACATTTCCAGGATCAAATGCCACGTCTTTCGAGAGCTGGGTTTGAATGAGCGAGTTCACTGCAGCAGCATGTGCAACTCCGTCCGTCCGCTGTAGTCCGCTTCCGCCGCCCCAAAATAGATTCTTGTTTGGTGCGAGGACAACGACGCCCATGAGGTTGTTCTGGACGGCTTGGTTTGGGAAGTCGAAGAAGGACTGTCCGCCGTCTCCATGTAACAGAACATTCAAGCCAGCAATTCCAGTCGAATTAACTGTTGCTATTCCTCCCGTGACACCAGACTCTGCCATGAATGAATTGGCTGGAGCACTGATTTTGTAACGGATTGAGAGGCCGCTGTTCGAGTCAGTGACCTGTCTTCAGTCCCACACAAAACACTTACTTAATTGTCACCGTCTTGTCCAGGATGGTTGATCCATCTGTAGCTTTCGTGATTCCACCGGAAGGAGAAGCTGCGGCGGCAGCATTGGCTTTGGTGTTAGACGTCGTCCCAGTGGTTGACGTCCCTTTGTTCTTTGGCAAAGACTCGACAGGGAGGGCTAGAAAACATAGCAGAACGAAAGAACCTATACGAATCCATGATTCGAACATTACGAAGAAGGCAAACATCAAGGGAGGAGATGAAGAGAGAAAATCAGTGACGAGTGTACCTACCAAAGCTGGACGAAAGCCCGTTTTGTTGAAAACCAACAACTGACCGTTTGATGTTGAGGAATTTCATGAGGCATCCAAGAGCCTTCAAACTGCCAAGTGTGTTTCCCCAAGGCTTTAACCTAGCGATTATCACGTTGTGTGTTCAAGGGTGAGGCACGCCGTTTGACTTGGCACGCCTGCCAATGGCGGTCATTGGGTCGGATTGATTAGCAGTGCGGCTTAGAAGATGGAGATCGTTTCAAGACGGCCTGAATGTCCGCTAGTGGTCAATTACTCCGTGCTGCGTGGGGTCCTATAATGCTGGAAGTCGAAGGAAGTGGAGCTAGAAGTTTGAGGTAAGGAATGGCTGGAGAGAGTTTGAGGTACGGTATGGCTGGAGAGAAACCGAGTTGGGCGGAAAGCGAGGACTTGGTCACGTGCGAGCCTAATCTCCTCGACCTTGATTTCCCTGTCTCTCGCTCGCTCTTTTCCTCCCACTTTATCTATAACTCCACTTGCGATGCAGCAACACTTCTCATATTGGACATGGCATACCCAGTCGCGATCAACGCAGATCTTTATCGCTCGCCGTCCGGGAGACACCCCAGTATTGCCACTCAGTCGAAATGCAGTCGATCGTCTCCCTCGTGGAGAATGTCTCGCCTACGAAGAAAGCCCAGAATATACGTGGAGATCCAGGCAATCATCATAGGTGTCGAGACCCTGATAACGCGCATACCGGACTGGATGAATGTGAAAACGGCCGATATTCAACCAAGACATGTCAGATATAGCATCAATTCACGACAACTAGCATTAACATGACCAACACGAAACCAAGCCCTTAAAACTCAATCAAACCGCCGTCCTGGAGTTATGTCCCAATACGCAGACATCTTCCATCCAAAAAATTATTCATCAACATCTCTTGGATCGTTCTCCTTCCAAAATTTCTCATACTCTTCCCAGCTCTGCGTTGAAAACTCCTCGGGCTGGGTAATTGGGGCAAGAATGGCACCCAACTGTTCGAACTTATCCAACTTCTTCCTCGTCACCTCTCGGGTCTTGTTGATGCTATATACACTGATCCTGTGAGCTGAACTTGTCACATGAAGGCCCCAATTCCATGCCGCCCGGACGGTCAACGGTTGTGTGTTCAAGGAATTGTCCCAGCATCGGCAGACGATTTCGACCCAACCTTCTACGTCACAAGGAACGTCGTATTCCCAAGTTCGCCATGTCCACTTGCCCTTCTTCGACAAGTTTTCGTTTGGCACAACGTACCAACTGAAGCCGCCATCAGCAGACAACTCCACTCGCTCAGGCCACCTTCCACCACCAGAGTACGCCCAGCCCTTGCAGTGGATTGCACCGTTGTGGATGACAACTTGTTTAGTCCAGGGCGACATAATCGCTGAAGAAACTGGCATCTCTTGGATCTGAATGCCGTCGGTGGGGCGTTGATTGTGCTTGCCGATTTGCTGGTTGAAGTAAAGATATTCCTTACTTTGGACTGGCGCCCGCGAAGGGTTTTCAATTGCTTTGATTCGGTAAAGCCATTTGACACTTCGAGCACCGATATATCCCATCACCACTACTCTGAGCGGATAGCCATGGATCTTGGGCAGCGGTTCACCGTTCATTTCCCAGGCAAGCATGACCTCGTTGGCCTTGACTTTAGACCATGGAACGCTCACCAAGTAATTCATGACTTGATCAGCCTTGAAATAAGTCTCAGCGCCATATAGTTCCAGGTGTTTTGCTCCATTGATAAGGCCACCGCAGTCCTTGATCACCTTTTTCAGGCTTATTCCTACATATCTCGCTGTTCCAATTGCACCTTCGGCCCACGGAGCCTGCGGAAGTTCATCTCCCTGCCCAGGATATAGAGCGATTTGCTCTATCCGACGAGTTCCGGAGCACTGTCAATGATACAAATTAGCGTCGCCTGGCTAACTTGAAGGAGTCGGAAGATCCTCAAAGGTGCCTTTTAAGCAAAGGCACCTTACTAAAGAAACAGTTCGCGATACTTCCGAAGTAGGGATAATGCTTATTTGATGAATTGCTTACCTGCATGGTGATCAACTTCTCCATCCGCGGAAATTTAGACTCGTCCATCAAATCATCTAGGGTGTAAGTTTTGGGGTTTGCAACAAGACCGTCAAGAGTCATAGTGAATTTGTCCTTGTCGATTATGGGTATGCCGCCATGATTTCGGACGAAATGAAGCGGGTTCGGCGTGATTGGTTTCGAGGTCACAAGTCGCTTGGGAGGTTCGCCATTATAAGGAAATTGGAGAAGATGCAACATCTCGGGGTGTTTTTCTTTCAAGACACAAGCCCAAGAGTCGTCGGGAACCGAATCCAACTCGCCGCCGAGTGCGTGATGCCACAGTTTCCAGCGATATCCATCAAGTACGGGATTCGTGTCTGGAATTGGCGCCATCTGATACTCTGGGTGCGGGGGAAATGATTGAGAGGTGAGTATCTTATGTGCTATAGCTTTCTTTTCCGGATATTTTTCCCATTCGACGTACCTAAAAATCTGTCAATTGATCCGTAAAGTGATACGCTTTGAAGGCAATACTTACCCTTTCCAACCTTCAAGTTCTCGGGCAAAGAGTTCCTTCGGGTCACCCAAAGCTTTGATAGTCTCCTCATCTTTCCAAAAGCCTCCCCATTTTGTTGGTGGGATAGCAACTGTGTCACGACCAGTTTGGTCCAGGAAGGGGAGCTCGGCACCTGATAAGCCTTGTTCGATTTTCCATTCGTTGGGGCGATTGACAGTCTCCATCTCAAATACTTTGGCGGAACCAGGATTTTGAAGCAATTGGATTCCTGATATTCTTCGTTCTTTAAATTTACTTGCTTGCAAAAGCTTTTCTATTTGAGAGATGGATATTTTGGAGCTTAAACAAGTGAGGTCATGCTAATGTGGCAGGGACCGTCAATATGAACCGTCATCAGTACTGTGGAGCAAGGACCCACAGAATTGCTAAGTAATCACGTTGCACTAGGTTGGGGAGGTACTAAAATGCAAAAGGCAGGACCAAGAGCCAATCGGGTTGAGGTGGGGCTCACAACTTCGAAACGACTTGCCGTCGTAGATATCTCGGTAACAAAACCCGAAATATCTGGCAATGTCCAGAGAATAGTTGTTGTATGTTCTTCATTTGATTCGGTGTTCATCCTGTGCCGTTATGCGAGTTCCACCTCCCATATCACTTTCGGTCTGACGTGATCAGACATTGAACCTTCGCTTGGTGGGCTGCATTGCCAGCTCAAGCTCACTTTCTTTCAATTCGCCCTGTCTATACCTATTAAACGTTCTGTTTAAGTTAAGTTACATTGTTCGGAGGCTTCTCCGCACACTTGACCTAACATAGGGATCTACAGTATCATGCAGCTTCTATCGTCAACCGTGTGCCCATTGGTTAGGCACATATAGCTCAAGAGAACTATGCCTTCAACATCACGTCAAACTTCAAAGATTCCGTGAATAACAGCAAAATTTCTGAGTGGAGTATAGCTACTTTCGAGTGCCATTGGGCAGATGCAACGCGCTCCCCGCTCGAACATGAGCTGCAACGATAGTCTTTGATCCATGGCAAATGATCTTGGGCAACATCTGCCGGCAAATGCGAAAGTCAATTCGGTATAGAAACCTGATCCTCAGGAAATGGCGCGCTGATCTAGATCCCTGAATCCTACCTGAGGGATCTCAATTCGTCTGCTTGTTTCCTCCGAGCTTCTCTTGCTTTGACACGTTTATATACAGCTTGTTGTGCATCTACATGAAGCACATGGAAAAGAACTTCAATCGATGGTCTAGAATCACCGTTGAGCTCCCTGCATCTCCACTCATGCACACCCACCATGCTTATATGTGGAGCCGCTAGATTCGAGGATGAATATGACGTATGAATGAGTAGAAAGCTTCAATTGGCACTCTATCAGGCATGCATTATAGCTTAGCTTCTTGATTATTCGCAGGCATCTGAAGTGCTTCCGCCAAGTGCTTCTTTCCTAGAAGCTCACGGAGATGCAGACAGTCTTGAAGGCTTGGCCCGAGAATTCGAGCCACTGCTTGAGGGTTCATTAGTGTTATCGCAATTTGTGTAGATACGACAAAAGGTACCAGAATTGGAGGGGTAGCTTCTGCTGTGCTCCGCTTATTAACGCTTTGTGGTACAGCTTAAGAAGACCCCGCTTCTAAAGTCCCGAAGTTGCCGACTCGCAAATACAATTTCCGCGATTGGATGTATCGAAAGCCTATCAATTCAACTTGTCATGATAATTCGTCCAAGTGTTAATTTCTCCTCATTTTCGTATTATGCAATTGCTGGGATATGCCGCCTTGTGGTCTCTTGAAATCTGAATTGAAAAATCTCGATCTCGAACCGAGTCTGGTTCTGATCAACATCGGCTGGGTTGTGTTTGATGCATCATGAGCAATTAACAGATCAACAAACATGACTTCTAGATTGCCCTTTGATTTGCTGGTTCTGTCTGACGGACCGTCGCCCATAAAACGTTGTGGGCCATTTGGAGGGTTTTCGAAATCCCCCCTCCCCAAGACTTTGAAAACCCCTCACAAAAGTTATACAACAGCAAACTACAATTGCTTTGATTAAATATTGAAAATGGTAAGTATCTTCCACATATTTCTATTACTCGAGACAGACATTGAAACTAGGAACAGACAAACGGTAGTGACCCGACGTACACACTTGCTGGAGGCAAGTTACTCCCTTCTAGTGCCATTTATTCCATCGGTCTCACACTGATACAGGTCAACCAAGCGAGGATCCATCATCTGCTTTACAGATTCGAGCCGGGCAAGGAAATGGCGGGCTCTCAGTTCTTTGTGATACGCAATTGATTGAGACACTGGCACACTTTGCACGAGAGAGAATTCCAGAGAGGTCTGCATCCCACACTATGCTATTTTGACATCACATCTGACTTGCAGCAGGAGTGTTCATGCAAAAGCAGCCGGAGCCTGGGGAGAGTTCGAAGTGACACATGACAACAGCGATCTCACCGATGCCAAATTCCTCACTGGCATCGGAACGAAGACGAAGGTGCTACAACGAATATCCACCGTAGCCGGGGAGAAAGGATCTAGCGACACGGTTCGAGATGTTCGAGGTTGGGCAATGCGTTTCTTCACCGAAGATGGCAACCAAGACTTCGTCTTCAACGACCTGCCCGTCTTCTTCATTCGAGATCCGATCAAGTTCCCGAGCATGAATCGAAGCCATAAGCGTCACCCACAGACGAACGTTCCGGACCCAAGCATGTTTTGGGATTTCCATGTTAACAACCCGGAGGGCATACACGCTTTGATGCATCTGTTTGGACAGCGTGGGATTCCTGCCTCGCTCAGGCACATCAACGCGTTCAGTGTTCATACATATACCCTCAGCAAAGAGGTACGTACTCTCATTAGAAGCTGACAACGCAACTGACGTCAATAAGGACGGCAGCTACAGATACGTGAAATGGCACTGGAAGCCAGATGCAGGCATCGAGACTCTAGACTCTGCAACTGCGTTGCGATTGGCCGGCGAAGAACCTAACTACCATATCAAAGACCTTTTCAATGCCATCGAGAAAGGCGACTACCCAACCTGGACTCTGTATGTGCAAGTAATGGAGCCCAAGGATGTGAAGGATGCACCCATCGATATCTTCGACAACACTTTCACCTGGCCGCATGAAAAGTATCCACTTCGACCACTGGGACGACTGACTCTGAACAAGAACGTAAGTCAAGCTATGCCAAGTATATCCAAAAGGGCTAACAACCCTTTCTAGCCGAGCAATTACTTCCAGGACATCGAGCAGGCCGCCTTTTCGCCATCTGCCATGGTCCCCGGCGTCGGCCCTTCAGCAGACATGGGTGACCTCCCCCAACCCCCCAACCCCCTGACCCCTAAAGCTCATTCACTAACACCCCCAACCCAGTCCTGCAAGCAAGAATGTTCTCCTACCCCGACGCAGCGCGCTACCGCCTCGGCGCAAACTACCTGCAACTGCCTCCCAACCGCCCGATCTCCGCCGTCTACAGCCCCTACCAGCGCGACGGCGTCGGCACCATCAACGGCAACTATGGCGGCGACCCGGACTACGTGCGCTCGGGCTTCCGCAAGATCAACTTCCGCCACACACACTGCTACCCCGAGGTCCACGAGGTGTGGAGCGGCAAGATGCAGAGCTACGCGACCGAGGTCACGGAGAGGGATTTCGTGCAGCCGAAGGAGTTGTGGGAGATCATCAAGAAGGAGGGCGCTGAGGGGCAGTTTTTGGAGAATATCGTGCCGACTTTGGTGCCCGTGTCGCCGGAGTTGGGGGAGCAGGCTATTGGTGAGTTGAGTTTCGTTGTTGATACTTGAGGAGTGTGGACTGACAGTTTGAAGCGTTGTTCTTGAGGGTTGATAAGGGGCTTGGGGAACTCATTGCAGAGGCTGTTAAGGAGAAGAGGAGCAAGAAGGCTTGAAGACCAAATTGGTTCCCACTGGGAGTCCGCCCAAAGTATTAGTAGTATGGCCGAGCAAGATCATACATAGGAATTCTGGCTCCTTTCACTCGCGACGAATGCACTTACCATATCATCTCTCCCTCTTCCTCGCTGCCAAAAATTCTCCCACGCGGATCCCTTCGACCTTACCATGCACAGGACTGGAACTACCAGCTCTTATTGGTCTCAGTCTCACTTCCACGGACAAAAGAGGAAGGCATGTACGCTAGCAAGAAAAGCGCACAAAAGTCCTCCCAATCCCTTCACAAACAGCACCTCCACTTTCTTTGATCTATAGTTTATTTCTTTATTTTTATTTTTACTTTTATTTTTATCAACGTGAAAAGGAAAGCCACACGGGGGTATAATTTGCTCTCACGGTACTCGCGACCAATCCCTACAGCCCCCAAACACCGTCCTGCAAAACTTCCCAAACTCTACTTTCAAGTTGGGCGTCTTCCAGCTGCCCTGCGCGCGGTGCAGGACCCGGGCGTCCGGGTCCGTGATGGGTTTTGAGCCCATGCCGTGCCATTTGCCTCTCCCCGGGCTATTTGCAGTTAGCCTTTGAAATTCCCCCAATTGAAATAGTACACGGAGGATTACGAACCTGAAAGCTGTGATGGGATATATCAGCGTATTTCCAACCGCCTTACTTCGTCCTTGATCCACCAGTCCCGTAAGCGCATCCCATCGCAAACCATCCTTCTCCTCCAAATACCTCATCGTAGCCAGCGTCACGGCCGCGGGGCCAGTAAGTTCTATCGGATCCACGCGATACAAGGCCTCTTTCGTAGCCTTCGCATCTCCTCTATACGGGCGAGTAACCTCCTGCACCATCGTAACAAAGTTAGAGACGAAAGAGTTGAGAATCGGGTGGTTTGGTGCTGAGGCAAGTGCCCATTGCGTTAGTTGGACGGGATAGTTGTATCCCATTCGCCAGTAGTCGTCCGTGTCGGGCCTGTTGTCTCCTTCAATGCCCAGAATAAGTTCTATCGGTTTGCTTGGTGAGCTAAATGTTTTTCCTGTTTCGGGGTCCGTCCAGGGGGAGACGTCTGTATGGTCAAGCCATGAAGCTGGTGACCGGAGTGGCAGTGTATCAACATCTCCATACTGCGTAGATATTAGAGACAACTCTCTCAAAAAAACCGATGGGAACACCTACAACGCCACCAATCAAGTTAACCACAAGAACTCTGAACACATCCGACTTCTCCACCATCAAAGGCATCACATCCACATAATCCACCAAATCAGGCTGCATCCCCGAAATTAAATCTTTGCAGCCATCATCCAACCATAAGAAATAAGCCATGCTCTGATTCCCCGTGGCCGTAGCATACGTGAGCCACCTTTCCACTCCCTCGAGAATATCCGGCTTCCACGTGACCAGATTCGTGTCCTTCCAGGTCTGATGGATGATCAACGGAACCTTAGAGTACGGGATATTGCGATTTCCCTTGACCGCCAGACGTTGAGCCAACTGCGCCGCCTCGAAGATATTCCTCGGGGCCTCCTCTGAAGGTTCGAGCCATTCAGGGGGGATATACCAAGCTGTTTTGCACGTGATTAGCTTCTGAAACAGGCTTATCGTGGCCGTTTCCAAGAAATCGACGACGGGGAAAGCGTCGCGAGCGTGAAATCGTGATTGGGGACGTACCTCCACTGGGCGTGCTTGCCAACGAGACATGTTTCCAGGCCAGAGGGTAGCGCTCGGGGTAGAAGCCCTCGTCGTGGGCGGCCTTGGAGGTGCGCGTCGAGTGCCAGGTCCAGAGCGCGATAAGGAGCAGCAGGGCGAAGACTAGAGGCTGTCGCCGACGCTTCGACGCGGGCAGGCTGTAGCTGATCATCGCGATCGTGGGCGCGAGGATTGTTAGATTGACATTGAGGGAAGGAGGGGGAGGAGCGGTCGAACGTTGAGGGTAAGGACTGAATGAAGAGGGCGTGAGCACAGCAGAGGAGAGGAGAGGATGTCGCTCCTGAGATCCAATTTGGAGGAGGTGGCTGCTGGTGGCTACGCTGGGCTGCGCTGCTGCTGCGCCTCGGCCGGTCTCTCTCTCGTACGCACGCACGTTTGCACGCTTGTACGCTTGGTACGCTTGTACGGCGACGCGCGAATCCAGACGCCGCATTTTCTCACGCCAGTCAGCCAGTTGTGCCACAGTGCCAACCTAATTTCAGGATCGCTTCGCTTCTAGCCGTTCCTGACCCTGGATCGGCAGAACCACGTAAATTTGTGGCCCCTTTATGTCAAAACTCTCTATCCAAGCTACCAAGGCCCTTTGTTCTACGGTACTCGTCGTACTGAGGCTCTTTCTCCAACCGTGGTTTACAGAGATGCCTGGGGCCACTGCGATAATCGCGCATGTGACGTCAAGTTCAAAACTTGGCTTCAACCGGCCTCGCGTATGCGTATTGTCGTATCAGAGCCTCGCAAGCAAGGGGGGGAATAATCTGCATATTGTCGGAGTTTCGCAGCTGCCTTTCTGCCGTGAGAGTGCGCGTCGTGCGCCTTGCGAGGCTCTGCACCTATTTCGAGTAAGGTTCTGACACTATTTTCTCGGTCGGGATAATGTGATTGTCAGCTTAGAGATGGTTGAGGCCAGTCGTGCACGATTGATGACCGCAGGCGGAATTTCCGAGCCTCGCTAGTGGTGGACAAGCCCCTTAAAAATTCCAAAAGTGGTATCCATTGCGCTGCAGTAAACGTAGGAGCCTAAATACCGGTGTTGACTGTCTCCTTATCCCGTTATCAAATAGCAGGAAGAAAAGAATCGTTTTACCGACTTTTTGACGCTGACGCCCTGGGATAGAGTAAGATGTCCAATGATGCCATAAGTCACGTGAGTAAATAGGGGCCAAGAGGAAAAGGGGTAAGGAGTTGCCACAGAAAACAACAGATCGAGGTCATCGCCATCATAGTAAACAGCAGAATTATTCTTATCAGGTTGTTCCCAATTAAGATGCCTAGTCACTTGTTCTGCAGCCTCCCCCGCCGCCTTCCTTTCCTTGTACTTTTTCAACCTCTCCTGAATCTCGACTTGATTAGGTCGACGCGCTCTCCTCACTCACACACAAAGCACACCATCACTCTAACATCCCTCCCCCCCTCATAATTAATTCGCACTCAAGAAGTCCTCTTCACCATCCACGGCAGCATTCCCCTCTAATTCCCACCACTTGAGTTAAAGTAGGTCAAGTAAACTCTCATGTCCTAAAGCCAAGCTTCAATCGGGAAAGGTTTCGCTTTTAGTATTATTCCATTATATATCAACACAGACTTAATCCACAAGAAACAATGCAACCAACTATAACCACTACCCAGAAAACAAGCCATCACAAAAGCACCATCAACCCCCCAAAGAAAGCCACAAGCGCAAACTCCACTCCAACCCACGGCAGCAGCATCGCCTGCCCACCCGTAAATGGCGGAAGGCCCGTCGACGTATTCTGCGGCAGCGTCCCAGACCCACTAACCGTCGGACTCGGCGTCGTCGTCGGCGCGCTCCCACTCGTCGTCACAGCAGCCGTAGGCTCCGAGCTAGTCGAGCTCGGAGCCGCACCAGAGGAGCTGGTGGATATTGCTCCAGAAGAGGTGGTGGATGCAGCGGCGGAGCCGGCGCTGGAGGCACAGGAGCAGATGGCGTTGGCGGCGAGCAGGACCGAGGCTGCGGAGGCTTGGCAGGAGGAGAGCACGCAGCCTTGTGCGGCGGATTGGATCGCGGTGTATTGGGAGGAGGAGCATTGGCAGGCGTAGTCTGTGATGGCGCAGCCGACGAGAGAGGCCGCGGAGGAGATGCAGGGGACCTGGGAAGGTCAGTTGAGTTTTGAGGAGGAGGGGGATAGGACTTACGCCACAGGTGGGAATAGCTGATGTCAGGGAGTTGCAGGCAGTTTGGGCTTGGGCCCAAGCAGCGAGGCTTGCAACTACAAGTGAGGTGGAGAACTTCATGTTTGCAAGTCAAGATGCTTTCAGACAACTGTAGTTAAGTGTTGGGGATTTTTGGAGATGAGTTTGTAAAGAAGGTGGTGAGAGCTGGGGCTTATATTTTAGGGAGGGCGAGCTTGAAATAGTCTAGTAGGTATTGTTCCATGTGGGAGGACTAGCCACGGCACCGTGAGTTACGGGTATGGAGAAAAAGAGGATGAGCGAATGTGGGGATGCATGCCGTGGATCAATGCTTGGCAACCATCCCTCAGGGATCTGGTCTGATCTACCAAAAATGGAAAGACGTGTGGCAGACGTCTGCAAACTGAGAAACTCTGGCCGCGTAAGGGCTGCAGTATCCTAGGTGTGTTGATTCTCCTTCAACCTATTAATTAGATCCCGAGGGAGAAGTTGACAGCATGTGTTGCTCACAAGCAGATCGTCGCTCCAAAGACGCTTGTCCCTGAACACTTTTTCTTGGCCTCCGTCGTCGAGGCCTGCATTGGCGCCCCGGGATTGGGTCGTCAGATGCAGCACCGATATATTGGGAGAAATGCGGGGTAAAACAAGTATGGGGAAGCGGAGAACCCGATCGGTTTCCACGACTGCATGTCTCATCGGAGAGACCCCTGCATTTGGAAGCTGCTCGCCGACCCCTACAATGGCGATGGGAGATATGTGAATCAGATTGGTACGTCTGGCAGTAGACACCCTCTTCTGAGCAGGAAAACCTGATGCAACGAAAGGAAGTGGAAGGCACAAAGATGATATAGGATGCAGAGGCGAATATGAGACATGCGTCCAATTGTCAAGTGCGGGGCTCGCTGACTGAGGAACTTCTGCTTCCTCTCACCAGAGAAGGAAGATTTCTTGGTGCCCATCATACGATATACCGTGCGATGAGTTGCAGACGATGTTGCTGTGCATCACCTCAACGCTTTGGTATTTTCTCGGGTGAACTCCCATCAATGATGTTATGTAGTTTCAGAGACACGGGTATAAAAGTGTCTCGCAGTGCAATGAACGCGTAAGTCGTAACACAGTTTAATCGAAAACCCGGAAAATAGGTCATTGGCAAGCCCCTTAAACGGGTCAAACGGCACATCTAGCAGGAGAAAGATCGAGATGAGGTAAACGAGAACTTTGCCGTTGCTCAGCCACAGTCTGTACGACCTCGTTGTTCGACCTGATGGTTCAGAATCTTAGGCCGAGCGCAATTCGAAGTGTTGACTTTGGAGATCAATGCAACGATACCCCGTGCTCGCAGGTTGCGTAGGAAGGAGATATTCAACTTGGGACTTGTGATAATCGATGAATTGTGGCGTGTTGGAGACATATTCTGTGTTGGCGATATGTTGGAGCTCATAACGTTGAGGAGATGTGAAAGTGACGTTGGCTGAAAAGTGGAGATTCAGGGGTGCGGCTGCTGAACTCAGGCTAGCTTCTAGGCGTTTGGCGGCATGCTTAAGCGCTGGGACGACGTTACAGAACCTCCCAATCTTTGATCTTCCTTATTTCATAGCAACGTTAAGGATGCGGCAAGTGTTTAGATCCTCGCACATGATAATACGATTAGTTTTCGAACATATGTACCGTTTCTATTCTGATTTCATTCCTAGTCGGAGGAGAAGCTTCCAAACAGTGTCATCTCTTCGTCACGTGCTTTTAGAATGATCTACAAGAGACTGCTCTATATTTCCAGTGGAAGTTGGCTGATTTTTAAACGGCCGAGAGTAATCCCATAATATTGAGTATATTGGCACAGTTGAATACTTGCAAAGCGTTTAGAGTCGTTGATAAGTGTCTGTCGAGGAAGGGTAATAGGACTCGAGCGTAAGGCTTCGACGATTTACTAAATTGAATTGGCACACTAAGATATCCGAACTCTACCTCTATGGTTCGCTTTGCCGGTTGCTCTCATGATATTTGATAATAATGGCTCTGAGATTTGCGATTTGTGGCGTGCTTGTGCGATTCCTCACGGATCCAAGTCTGAAATCGATGTCCACGATTAACTCCTCTGAACGCAATATTATTTAGCGTTGATATGCTCCCTTTAAGATTAGGAACGGACGATCATTTAAAAGCGAACTTCATTGAAAGCTTCTCGCAGTTGAGAGCCCTAGAATAAGGAGACCAGCCGGCCTCGGGTTGTTATTGTGGGACTGGGTTCGAGATGCCTTGAGAGAATTCGGTACCCGCGATATTATTAGATTCCAAGCTCCAAGTCCAGCTTGTTGTGAAAAGTAATAAGGCGACGTCAAAAATGGCGCCAGCTTCTAGGAAGCGAATGAAAGGCATTTTTGAGAAGATAAATAGGGTTGGCGAGAACAAGGCCCGAGAGCAGCCATTCCTAGCCTCCTCGCTAACCAAAAGGTATATCCTCAGCCTCGCACCTCCACACTCAAACTTAGCAAAACAAAAAAAAAATCTAATCAAGGTTCAGAATGGCAAAACTCACACGAAGCCCCGCTTCTCTCAGTCGTGGAGAGAGAAGTGGAGGTTGTGCTACAAACACCCTCGATTGGGCATTATTTCGTTCGAATCGGGATTGGCGCAAAACTGCGTGGTCAAGCTCATACGTCTATATCTCCATCACAGAACCTCGGTGGTTTTTTCGATCGCTTTAGTCTCGGATGAGTCTAGATTCGTACCCGCGCCGGGGTCTCGATTTGGAGTCCAGTTGAGATTCTGGATGTCTGTGTTGACGTTAGTGATGTCGATTTAGCGAGGGGGTGGGGAGGGGACTTACCCGTCGACTGTGGACGGAGGGAAATTTGCTTATTGGGATATATAAGTCTTGAACGCTGTCGGGGTGAAAATTCCGGAGCTAAGGTATTGCTTGGAGCTTTCCCTACAATGAAGCATTTCTGCACCGAGCATGCTCAAGCAAGAGAGGCTTTGCATTTGCTTCAAGTTTAACGAACAGCAACATCGCCTTATACCTCTGACATTGTACTTAATATTTCTCCAGTACAAGGCTTTCTCGTCTCCCTAAACATTGCTATTGTCTACACTATCGCTACAACGCCTTCCCCTCTAGAGTGCAAAGCGCTTGTCCCTCCCTCATTCCTTCCACCCTCCTTGAAGCTCAGCACTATCATTCATCTCTCCTCCTCTTTTGCTGTCACTTCCTACTTTGCTTCTGCTCCTATTTAAGTGCAAAGCACTTCTCCATAATCCCTCAAAGCCCAGCACCCCTCATCACTCCCCTCCTTCTCAACACACCCTCGTTCATCAAGCACATCAATCACCACCCACCAGCGTTTATCACAATTCAAGACGCGGTGCTACATATCAAAGCACCCCAACCCAAAGAACACCCAGCAAGAACCGAGCGTTACAAACCAGAATATCCTCCAAGTCAAAGGGCCATTCAACCAAACACGATAGTCTTTCCAACTCCGAATCTCCCTTAAGCAATCGTACATTCAAAATAGCCATTACAGCGAGTCTCAACTCTCCGGCAACCTTTGAAATCAACACCTCTTCCTCTTCTTATCCATCATCTCTGCTCAGAACCCCTTGATAGCTTGCACAAAGGAGAAGGCACGAAACGACGACTCCAGCGCCTCTCTCCCCTTTTTATTTTTCGGCCCGAGAAGGGAAACGACGATTACTGACAAAACATAGTAAGGCATGTTCGTCAGGTTGACATACACAAAGGTGAAGCCGTCGCAGGACAGGCTGAGCTTGCCATCAAGAAAGGGCTAATCGATCATGGGGAAGGCATAGCGTAGAGAAGCATCTCCAACAAACCCGGGAAAAGCAGAGGATGGTGTGTACCTAAACCGGGATAGTTGTCTTACCCCTGAGACACCGAACATCATGCAGATCATTGAGGGGTAGAAAATACTTTTCAAGGCAAACACAAGCAAATCAAATTTCGTTTCCAAACCGAGAAATGCATTGTTCCTGCTCGCGTGTATCATACATACAATCTATTATTCACGCGCCCCCCCCCCCCCCAAATCACCGCATAATCATCAATCCGTTCATTCTTCAACCTACAAGCCTTATCCAACCCCTACAACAGAATAATCCCCATCCCCGAAAGAAGAGCCGTGACCGTGAAGCCCACCGCGAATACCTTGCCAACCCACATGTTGCCACCGTAGGTCAATCCGCTCGCATCGTTCTTCTTGGATGAGGAGGTAGAGGATCCGCCGCCACTTGAGCCAGAGACGGGGTTGCTGGCCGTAGCTTGAGCAATGACACTTGAGCAAGTGCTTGCTGCGGCGGCTGGCTTGACGACTGCTGCTGCACCTCCGAAGCTGCATGCGGTGGAGGCACTCTTTTGGCCCTTGTAGTAGGTATCGAAAGCATTGGAGAGCTGCTCAGTGGCATTGCACATGGACCACGCGCCGTAGACGCCGGTGGTTGCGTTCCTGGCGACTCCAGAGCAAGGGTTGCCTGGGTAGCCGCAGACTTGACCGAAGAGCTCGCCGATCGCGGTTCCATTGAGGCTGGAGCTGGCTACGCAGCTGAGGGAGGCTACCATGCAGCTGCAAGCAGCCTCGTTGGGGGTTGGTGGAAGAGGGCTTGCAACAACTGCCCAAGTGGCAGAGTCAACTGTTGGGCAAGCTTGTCCGACGGTGTTGGTGGGGCTATAGCTTGCTGCGTTGACGGCAGTTGGAGAGACAGCAGCAATGGCAGTTTTCCAGGCGCCGAAATCTGCGAGGGTGCTGACGGAGCTGCCGTCTGCAGATACCAGTCCGTAGTCGTTCGCCTCCTCGAAGTATTCGTACACAATACCACCAGAGAAGACAGGGCTCATATCTGGTCCATAGAGGGCTGCAACTTCAGTAAACTTTCGGCCAGCAGCTCCACCACCTTGAGTGTTGCATCCGTATTCAGCGAAGAAGGCTGGGACAGAGTATCCTGTGAATTCTGCGGTTCGGGCGGCGTATCCAGATGTCTGGTAGTTAGAGTCACCGCACCATTCATAGATGTTATAACCCCAGAAATCGATCTGAGAATCAACATCGCCACAGTTGAGGTATGCGGCAACATTGGCACGAACGGTCGCATCGTCATCAGCAGCATATCCAACACCCATAGCCCGGTAGTTTTTGGATGCGATATATGCCTTGGTATCACGCACAGCAGCCTTGACGAAGGGAGTTGAGTCGACGTAAGAGAGGTTGTTGGGGACTTCGTTTCCGGCGAAGAATCCGATCACGTTGGAGTATTTTGCCATGGAATCGACCACCGCTGTGTATCGAGAATACAATTCTGTGGTCCATTCTGGGGCCGTACGATCAATTGACAGGTTGGGCTCTCCCAGATCGCTGATCACGTAGATTCCGGCAGCATCCAGTAATTGCATACAGGCGTCATGGTTCTGAGTGGGATCAAGGGCGTATGTGCGGATTGTGTTGGCGCCGAGCTTGACGAGTTGAGGGACATCGCGAGTGCATGACGCGGTATCAGCAAGAGGATCGACATAGCCAGTCTGCATCGTGTCAGTAGATATCCTCATCCTGTGTGCTGGCGCGATTCTTACGGTTCCTTCAGCCGCTCCACCACCGGCGGCGGAGATACCTTGTTGATAAGCTACGCCCTTGATGAAGAATTGAGTGCCATTGGTTTTGTAGAAGAACTTGCTACCCTGAGATGGATGTCAGAAGGGATGATCCAATTCATGGCGTGTTTGTTTCGATGACCGCATACCTTGATAACGATGGGATCGAGAGTGGCGGACGCGCCTGTGAGAAGCACGGCGGTTGCTGTCAACACGGACAGGAGAGAAGTAGTCTTGGCCATCATGGCGATGGTTGTGTGCAAAGGTGCGCAAAACGAAAGACAAGAAGTGAGAACGACAGACGTGGTGGATAGCGTGCACGAGAAAGAGTGTATGGTCGTGGTTGCCGTTCCAATTCCAAGAAAAGACAAGCAGCAGCAGATGGAAGGGGCCAGCGCTGGTGCGAGTGCGAGTGCAAGGATGGTGACTTGACGGATCTGGGCAGGAGGCGCAGAACACGAGCCAATTCAATCTCGCGAACTAATGAGGCCAGCCAGCTTCGGCTGGGGGGCGCAAAAGCGCGGGCGGCAGCGTTGTGCCCGACTGGGCCGGGAGAACTGGCGGGCTGGAGATCCTCAGCAGGCGAGGCACCAGAGGCACCGGACGCACACCATCAGCTCGTGTTGGAATGCTCGTGTTGGCTTGTTGTCATGCAGGATCCAGGAGCTGAAGTCGCAAAAATAAATCCTCTTGTTTTATCACACAGATCGTCATCTCGAGGTTTGCAATTAATTGCGAACATCTTGCACGATCCCAGGTGTCAGAATAGATAAATGACCTCATTAAACAAAAATAAGAAACAATATAAGCCTAACCACATCCCCCCACTGCCAAAGCTTGAAGAAGAAATCAGCCCCGGTCGATCCGCTGGCGTGGGTCGAGAAAGATTGGCGCCGTTCGGTTTCGTATTGAGACTGTGGGTCAGCTGTGCTCATATATTCACTGTGCGTATTTCTCAGAATAGGGGCTTGTTTACATCGGTTCATGAGTCTGCACCAGAAGCACCAGCCATGTTCTGGCCGGGCTAGACAATCTGTTGAAAAGATACCAATATGCAGAGCCTAAGCAAAACGTCTGAATGCAATGGAAGTTCGAGTTCTTGGTCCCAAAAACACCTCGTCAATGCCTACATTCAAAGTGAAAACTTGGAAAGGCGGGGTTATTGAGTTCGGAAGATCCATTAGTAGTAACATGCGGGGTATTCTGCCACAGTGAACTAGTGGGATACCAGATTCTTAGATTTTTAACAATTCTATTCGGTTCTTTCAACATGATTACCATTGGTTTGCAAATTGGGATCTATGAATTTTGCGAGCGAAAAGGGGTTGTTATGCTAAGCGAGCGTTGGAATAAGAACGAAAACAATATGTACATCGACACCAAACCTCCAGCTAAATACAAGGCCCTTCCTCGGATCCTCTCCATTTTTGGAACGAAATCATCTGCGCTCTCAGCTAAGGTGAATGACAGTACATGAATCTCAAGGCTCTGCATATCCTCTCGCATCAACCTAATCAGAGCAGCTCGCACCACTTGGCACATTCAAGCACCCTGTGCTGACCTTCCCACCCGTAACGCTAACATCCGTCCACGTCCAATCAGTACAGCTGCCACTGCCACACAGAATATAAACATCCGTCGCCGTGCTCTCGACCGTTCCCTTCACATTATCGAGCACAAAGTCCGAGATCGAAATGCCGTTCGTTGGGTCGCCTGAAGTG
The DNA here is from genome assembly GCA_009732865.1 of Stipitochalara longipes BDJ. NCBI lineage: Eukaryota > Fungi > Ascomycota > Leotiomycetes > Helotiales > Hamatocanthoscyphaceae > Stipitochalara > Stipitochalara longipes. The sequence goes on from ML769341.1 coordinate 644,148, forward strand.
CCGTCATAATCCTGGCGGACGACGATGCCGTAGTCGGTGATACCAGACAGGGTGATGTCTTTGTAGGTCACGCCTGTGACGGTACCAGTATCGCCCGAGATAGTCTTGATGCGCACCCCGTTCTGGGAGTCCTTGACTTCGGAGGAGAGGAAGTTTACGGTATTGACTGTGTTGTCTGAACGACCTCCGACAGAACCTGATCTTTTTTTAGCTGGAATTTATCTCACTCAGAGTCTACTACATACCGATGGAGAGGCCATGACCTCCTGAGCAGACTCCGCCAGTGAAAGTTATGTCCTATTCAATGTTAGTGACGAAGAGCAAGCAGAGGAGGGTAGCTCACAGTTCCACTGTTGACCGCAACACAATCATCCTGGTTATAAACATTGGCGCCACTGATCGTAACGCTGGTGCTATCGCCAATATCAAATCCATCTGTGTTTGCGCCAAGACTGTCCCCAGCTGTTCCATCGATAGTAATTCCAGAGACAGTTAGATCAGTGCAACCATCGATACTGAATACCTGCACAGGTGGATTGAGGATGTAGATGTCTGAGATGGTGGAAGAGATCAGGTCGTGAGCTTGGAAGAACTTGGGCTTTGTTTTTCCTCCGTTCGATCCCTCGCCATCCCACCAATCGGCACCATTACCGTTGAGGTAGGCGCCGCTGGATTGAGTCACAGTGATGTCCGTTCCAGAGACGGCGAAGAGAGGTCCAGACCTGGAAGAGAGTTAAACTCTGAGCATGATATATGACGTACTGTAGGCCGAGAAACTTGAAGGTCAGAGCTTGTGCTTACCATTCTTCGTATCCAAAGGTAGTTTCACCCTCGAAGATGACCTGGGAGTGTCAGCGATAGTCTATGCTAAAGAAGAAATACCCACAGTAGTTCCTTTGGTCAAATCCGTAAGATCGAGAGTCACACCGGATGGAACTGCAAGTGCAGAGAGAATAATGGTGGAGCATGATGTCTTTGACTTGCTGGCTGATGAATACCCACCAGATCCCGAGAAGGTGCAGGTGGTGGCTCTCTTGTCGAGATCAGGAGCTGCAGTTGGAGCAGGTGCGGGGGCAGCGAACACTTGACTGATAACTGCAAGGCCCAGAAGCAAAGATAGTTGAACCATTTTGAAGGATTCGCTTGATGGACGATTCTGCTAATTGTCCCTAATAGGAAGTATAGAGTTGCCAAGGACAAACCGTTAAGCCAAGAACATGATTGCCAAGGTGTACTTATAATTCTGAAGAAGCAGACTTCCTGCACTTCCAATGATGAACTTTGCAGTTCCACCTTGGTGCCTTGAGAACAAATGTTTCTTCCGAGATGGAAAAATAAAATGGGTCTGCCCCTTTCTGATCCAGGGACAATCTCCGATGCTTTAGACCCCACTCTGCCCCGAATGGTGGCAAATTATTTTCCACCTCTGGACCCATGCCACCTTCCACGAGTACCTGCTTATCATTTCGTGCAGCATCGTGGTCGGCATGAGCCGGAGTGAGATTATACTTTTTCCATCAGATGTGTGGGGACTGGGGAAGTGGGGTACACCCCGGTCACAGCGTGAGTGCCGGGCACTAGCGGGAGTGTTTCAATCCCGCCATACAATGATCAGAGTTTGGACCAGGGACAGGGACCCTTTGCAGCTGTCAAACGTCACCTGCCATGTGCTGCCTTTGCTCCGTGATTCCGAAGAGTTGTTCCGGTCAACAATCATTTCTCACTTGAGGACTTAACCAAGCTGCATGCAGAGTTGCTTGGAGGTGACCGCAGCACATGCGCTCCGTGAGCTTCAATTGAAGCACAGAAGCCCAATCAGAGCGTGGAAAGCGTGCATCAGCCAAAAGTGTGATTGATAATTGCATAAAGATGGAATCGACAATCGCGAACAACGCCATGCCCCTCTTTCCTACTCCGACTCCTAACAGTGCCCCGCTAAAACAAAACCAAAGCACGAAATGCCAAAAAAAACAATTCTAAATGCCGCGCAGTAACTCAAGTTCCGCTTCATACACCCAAGAACATGATCAAACCCAAGTGCTCATTGGTGGACTCTAAGAGGAGGAATCAACGAAGCAGCATTTGATTTCCTTGATAGCCACAGACTCCGTGAAAGTAGAGTAGTATCCATTACTGTAGATGCTGACTGTCTCGCTCTCGTTCTCCTGGAAGAAGCTGCAATCGAGCACTGAATTATCATAGTAGGCAGAGGAGACCGTTTCGTCAAATGCTAGAGCAGATTTGGTCAGCACAGTTCAATGGCGGCTTTCGATCTTCAGGATGACTCACAGATTGTCTTGGTAGTGGAAGAAGTCAACTCTGCAGACCCATATTCTACAGTATAGGACTTGGTTTGTGTGGAGTCCAATAAGAGAATGGTATATGTCTGCGCAGAGCTAGGAGTTGATCGTTTTGTCGGAACAGCAGATGTGAGGGAAAGGCAGGCGGCGAGAGCGACGATGCTGGATGTGAAAGAAACCATATTGCTGAAAGTTTAGTGTCTGAAATGGAGAAGTAGTGATTCTTGATTAGAATAGATGAGTGATGAGATTGTTATGAAACTGAAGATGAAGCTGTTGATGATGTGTTTGGTAGTAAGCTGTTGAGATGTGATGATGAGATTCGAATTGGAGCGAAATGACTGAATTTATATAGAAACTGGAAGATACTCTTGAGTGCTCTATCGCTCATCAGTATCACCGCCTTCCGCAAGGAAGTCGGGGGCTGGGTTGTTACGCATAACTGTGAAAGTGTATTCTCGTATCTTGCACTATCATAATTTGCTCTTGGCGTCGATATGAGGAATATCTAAGCTCACTCAAATATAGAACTGTAGATGGTTGAGGTCAAAAAACAACAATCGCAAGGCTGGCCCCATGGTGGAATGAGGCAAAGCAGGTACCCTAAAAATAACGAGGCTGAATGAACAGCACATGACAGCATCAACGAGGTCAGCGGTGAAGGAGTTGAGAAGGCCAACAGAGCCAAAGTGCCTGGCTGATTTCGCCTTGTGGGTATCCTGAAACACCGCATGTGGCAGTCAGCCTCAAGATGGAGACTCTCGCGTCGTTTCAAGGAAGCAGCGAGGCTGTGCAAGGCTTGCCGGATAATACGTCCGATATGCGATACCCAGATTGAGGGGCAGTTTTGGAGATGATCATACACTTGTGATTCTGGGGATGCAGGAGATTGATGCTGACTCGGCCCCACGATTCGAAACAAAACATAAGCTCCACATTTAGACCTTGGTTGAGCCACAGTATAGAGAGTCTTGAAATCCTAGCAACTTCTACCATTGTAGGCCATTCGATACCTTTCTCTCGGAATCATCTCGAAGTCCACCAGCCACGACGGAAACGAGCATGTCCCAGTATGAGATCGGGCGACAAAGACTGCCATCATCATAATACTGATCTGCGGGGCCTCCTGCAGTACGCCGTCGAAGAGCTGCTAAGCACTGGCTTACTATACAGAGTTTGGGGTGCTATATTCCATCGAGACAGTCCGACGATTCCTCTGAAGCGCGTCATGCAGCCTGGATCGACCTGGGCACTTGCCGTCGAGTTATCGATCGTCAACATTGGCATGAAATAAGAAACGCTGTATGGCCGTGGCACATCGGACACGGGCTACAATCATCGTGAAGTCCGTGGCTTAGTAGTCCTGCCGTTGAAAGTGAAGGTATTGGGTGTGGGGAGGAGTGGGGCCAAAAGAGAGGCAGCCAACGAGCGAGGAGCGGGATCGTGCAAGAACAAACTTTCGTATTCTCGACCTCAACCTTAATCGTACTAACATCCTAACGACCATACAGCGCAATTGTAAGTAAGAGTAATCGATGCACCGCAAGCATAAGTCTCTCTGGAAATGGCCAGTCATTCTGCGAGAAGATACCTCGCAATCGTGCCAGCGAATTCATCAACGATATGCAGTGAACTTCGAAAGGAAATCAACGCACACCTCAAGGCGTACTGATCAATGATATGTAGCGCATCAACCGACCATAGCTATGACAATTTCATAGCTCTAGATTCCACGAACTTGTATCGATCGAGACTCGAAGCATTGGTCAAATAGCGATATTCGAGAATCCTCAAAAAGGAACTAGGGCCGCCGATATGTTGTATACGTTGCTGCAGGAAGCAATCTACAAGCGAAGATGCGATTCAGCTGCATTAGACAGGCATAGAATGTCGGGAACAATGGTGGAGGGGGGGGGGGGTTCCGTGGCCTGTCTTCTGTGAGAGTGGCGAGCTCGTGGTGCTGTTCCATCTCTGCGGTGCCGACCTCGAGCACGTGGTCGATATAGTTTCTTTTACGGCATTGGTGAGAGCACAATTTGTCAACCACAGTAAAGATGGAAAACCTTGATCGGCACTTGCACCTAGTGGCCTAAGTTGCACCTTGCAAGGCAAGTCTTTCAACTCAATTTTATAATTTAATTCTGCAAAGACAGGACAGCGAGACTCAATCAGCATTACACCTTCATTTCCTTATTATCTTTAAAGTACGTCATGGGTACCGTGGATCACTGGAGAAGTTCTAGAAGTATTCGAGGCGCCACGCTACGAACCACAAGGATATGTTTCCCGGCATTGGGCAAGTATAAATGTTTGCTGTACATAGCGTACCACGCAATAGCAGGGATTTGCTGCTCTATGAGGTGTTTAAACAAGGTTTGTTCTCCTGCAAGGGGCGAGGTCAACTCTGCGCAAAGTTTTACACCAACAGTTATACAATAGAGCTTTCTTATCACGAGATACCGTCTGATGACTTGCTCCCCGAGGGGCGAATCTTGTATCAGATTACCCAGAGCTATGACCAGAGACTCGAGATTCAGACACAAACCATTGTCCAAGTCGAAGACATCTCAGGCTGATGTGTGAGATAATCTCTCTCGCGCGGATGAGTTGCAATGGCTGGCTAGGAGGTGCTGAGAGTGTAAACAACAGCTGCCAGGATCGTCTGAATTTGTCAGCACTGTCATCGCAATTCGTCCAAACTAACAAATGCCGCCGGATACACTCCTGGATCCCGGGGAGGGATGGGAGGATATCCTATCGACTAGCGTCGGCAGATCCAGAGTCTAAGTTTGGCGCACTTTAAAGTAAATGAACACCCACACATATTTATGGGGTAAAGAGATTAACGCGGGGAAAACTTTAAACATTGGACGTCTTTGGCTACCATTTTGGATAAACGATGAACAGGTGTTTCAGTAATGTATATCCTGGAAACGGCAAGTTTTTTCACGGCATTTAAGCATATAGTCATAATAGAGGATGGAGATTTTATGATTTATACAAGGCGTGTGCGCCAGCGCCAGTTCTAGAAGCTTTTGTTTTGTGTATCAATTTCTTCGACAGAACTGGTTACTAAAGATTCGTTGCAAAATGAAGTGGTTAGTTCTTGCCCTCGCGCTCGTCGCGCCTTCCCAGGCTGGCCTCCGATTCGGATGCTCGACTCTTAGTATTCAGCGAATTGATCCGCTTGTCGAACCTGGCCAGGTGCCTTCAGCACATCTCCATCAAATTGTCGGCGGAAATGTCTTTGCTCCAACTTTGCCCGACAACACTTCGGCCGTAACTATGGGTGACAAAGGTACCTGCACAACATGCTTTTTCTCCGAGGATTTCTCGAACTACTGGACTGCCGTTCTGTACTTTAAGGCTCGCAACGGAACGTTTCACCGTGTGCCCATCTATGATAATGCCGATCTAGAGGGCAATGTTCAGGGTGGAATGACGGTCTATTATACCCAACAGGATTTCAATAGCAATGGAAATCAAAAGATTACTGCTTTCAAGCCCGTAGGTCTTCCAGCTCGTGTAGTTACAATAAACTGACCGCATGCCTCAGGGTTTCCGCATGACTGTTGGCAGCCCAACAATTAATTCCAAAGACAAGTCGGTTCCAGGTCTCCGCTTCACTTGCCTAGCATCGAAAACCACCCGATTCCCGGAGACTGCTGCGTTCCCAACAGCGCCCTGCGCGGCTGGTGTTATGGCTGAGCACCACTTCCCAGCGTTAGTGATCCCTCCTTATTAATGATTCAAGCTCTAACAGTAGCCAGATGCTGGGATGGCGTCAACCTCGACAGCCCCAACCACCAAGATCACATGTACGACACCGCAAAGGACAGTGGTTTTGCTCCTGGCGGACCTTGCCCAGCCTCGCATCCTATTCGCATGCCCCAGCTCGCCTATGAGACTCTCTGGGATACAAGACAGTTCAACGACAAGTCATTGTGGCCCACGGACGGCTCGCAGCCATTCGTCTGGAGCACTGGTGATGGAGAAGGCTACTCTACTCATGCTGATTACGTCTTCGGATGGAAGGGACAGGCGCTCCAAAAGGCCATGGACTCCTCCTGCATGTTCGACGCTTGTGGCAATGGCAAGCCTCTTCTGTCGCAAACTGTTGATAAGATGAACGCTTGCTCCGTTAAGGACAATGTTGGAGAGCCAACTGAAGGATGTGAGTTTCCCAGCATCCTATGACAATCCTCGAGCTAACAAATCACCTAGGGCTCACTTCCCTCCCTGGCAAGCAGACCTTGCACAAGCGCGCCGAAGTATTCCAGGCATAAGTTGAAACTAAGATCTTGCTCGCTGTCACTAGTTGATGGTAATCGCAATCTGAGATTGCGTGAGCAAGGGGTGGTAGTTGCGCAGCCAATTTTACCCGTCAACGGAACTTTACAGTCTTTACTCGTACTGTATCTTGGATAATTCCAACTTCTTTTCTTGATGGCTATGATGTATGAGACGGTTTTCGATATATTTATATAAGTTTTTGAACATTATTCTGAGGGATAATTATTAGTCTGTGATATTGTGAAATCTGTTCCTAAGGCTCCCAGAACTGCTTTGCCGTAGTCACGATGGTAAAAAAGTAAATCGTCTCTTCGGACTAGCGGAATACTTTTAGCCTCAAGCCGATTGGCTGCAGTCGATATGATCTGGAGAACATCTAGTGCTGCATTATAAATGCGTCCTCCGCAATGGTCCACTAAGACACGGATGCATTAAGCGAGCCCCCTGTTCGGAAGTGTCACAGTTGAGGCTCAAAGGAGGTAAGTCGAGGCTACCATTCCAATAGGAGTTGCTAGGATCTTATTGGTTTGTAAGCACCTTATATTTCAGTGGGATGCTGTGCGAGGTACCGACAGTATGTTTCAGATAGTTCAGCTTACTCGCGACGTGACCGCGGTGAACGCATTTTGCTAGGAATTGACTAGCTAGCGGTGTAAATATGCTTGTTCTTTGGAAACGCTAGAGCCCTTTCTTAAATCAAGAGTCTCTCCTCAATTCCTCAATGTCTCTCCCCCGCATACAAATACTGGTGATACATCGAAAGACACCTCATCCCTTTAAGCTTAATCACATGATCTACCCCTCCACAGAAATCTGCAGCGCTACCAAGCCCCTGTCGCACACTCGCGAAAAGCGCTTTGCATCCCGAACGGCCAATGATCTGCGCTATCACACCGCATCTGCGGCTGCCAGGGGTCTTACCCCACGTACAAGGACAGCGACTCGCTGGCGGGAAGCACACCAAATCTATGAATAGCTCTCTGCGCGCTATCGCAATCAGATGCACTGGAACAATTGTTTTGCAGGCGCTTGCTGTTGCGGGACGGGGAATAACGCACGAGAAGCTAGAAAGATGTATAACTGGGTTCCTGCCCTTCTAGACATTGAAAACCGATGGCCCAAGTACGGACCTGGTACTTTTTGTTAACTAATTGTTGAGGCAGTATCTGGAATACCTTGCCATTCTTCATCATGTCTGACAAGCCAGTGCCTGATAAGCCCAGGAATATGGGATTGTCATTATTTCCTCCCGAACCGAAAAAGACGACGGGTACGAACCCGTCGAGGAAACCGAGTACTCGTCGACACGCTGTCATTCCTCAGTCACCACCAGAGTCTGCCGTAGAAAGATCAACCACTCCTGCATGGCCATTGGATGGAAGACAGTCTGCTCTTGATGGTCGACAGTCAGCGTTGGGAGGTCGTCAAACCCCGCAACCTCGAGGCGTGTCTCCTGCTCCAAGAGATACACAACCACAATCCAGTTCAGGGCGTCAAACTCCCCAGAGCAGTCAGCAGACTACCACAAACGGTAGACAGACTCCCTCGCAAGCAAATACGAGCACAGGACGGCAAACACCACAATCATCTCCTCCAAAAGGCCGACAGACGCCTCAAAGTGGCCGTGACACCCCTCAACAAGGAAGACGAACCCCGGCGGCCGAGAGAATCTCTCCCATTACGGTCCCTTCACAAGCTGTTGGCCTGTCAATACCACGATCCCAAACCTCCTTCTCTGAAGCCCCGACACTTGTACGAAGAGATAGCAATGCTTCGAACACCGAACCTACAAATAATGCCACCACTACCACTTCTCCGCGAGAAGAACCAGTCATCCGATCAATATTCCCAACATATCATCCTGAAATTCCACTTGAGCACCAACCATACTTCCCAACCCAGACGAGTCCGGCGAACATACCCAAGACAATCATCAACAGAAGGCCATACGACCCAAGTATTGTCAGCGGCAGAAGTGCCGCTGGTCTCCAGAGTCCTCTGGCTCTAGGAGCTGCAGCAGGTCGCTTTCCTAGAGGAGTCCAGGATGAGACGATCATGGAGCCATCAAGCACTGAAGAGCTGAAGGAATTATGGAAAGTCGTCAACGGCTGGAGAGTCTCTTCCTCAGAAGGCCGGTCATTCTGTCTCAAAATGACCACTGCCGCCGAAGAGCCAGTCCACACTCTTTCCTCCGCCTCGCAACCATTCTACACGCTTCGCCTTGACCCAACATCCACATCAGCACAAATGACAATGACACGTCAAGACCCTAACAAACCAATAAAAGAAAATGGGTCGCCCAAACTGTCAACATCTTCGAAACCAAACACTGGAATGGAAGTAATGAGCACTACACTCGAAGAGGAGGCTCGGCGCTTGCCTCCCAACGATGGCCTGGTAGCCCTTCTCTATCCCCGCGCTGCGTCAAATATGGCAATCGACCTCATCAACAAAGCGAACCGTTCAGACGCCGAGCAAGTCCTCGCAGCAGCAGAACGAGAGTGCGGACGCTTAGTCTGGGACGAGGATAGCCGGAAATACTATCTCGTACACCCCGCTCTCAGCACACCCTTCGTCGTATCCATCGCTACATCACCCGCTTGGTCAAGAGTGGAATACGTCCTCGAGCACTCCGAGTTACCACGGAATATTGTCCGCTTGGTACGAGATGGTGCTGGGTCTGGGTATCTGGAAGTCGATACGGCAGTTGCGAGTCGAATTGATTGCTTCTACGTCGTCGATGTTGCAATTTGCGCCATTATGCTGGTAGCGATTGCAGAAGAGAAGACCAAGAACGTCGAGAGATTCGATGCACCGCCTTCGGTTGGCCCAGCGTCTCCTATGTCACCGAAATTCCCCAAGAAGGCGAAGAAAGCCGATCGGAAATCTGTCAAGATGGAAGAATTCGAGATCGATCTCGAGAGCCAGAACAGTGTGAGCCTAAAGAAGGAGAAAGTGAAGGTCAAGAAGCAGAAAGAGGGCGATGAGAAGGTTCCAGGGTTCTTTGGTCTGTGCTGGATGCTGGTCAAGTGCTTCTTTTGGGTGATTGGGATGTTCTTCAAGGCGCTATGGAAGTGCATGGTTCTGATGGGCAAAGGCGTCACGTATTGCTGTAGAAGCCACAAATAAGCCTTGATATCTCCTAGGTTGGCGCTGGGAGCTGGTTGAACGGATTTCTCTCCATTATATAATATTCGCTGGAGATCTGAGCATGGTCTGGCGCTGGAACAATCGGTCGTATGACGCTCAGCATGCAATTTTCGCCATGTTCTGAGGACCAATTAATGACATTTACCTCTTACGTTCTCGCACCTTGAATTTGACTCCTTGCTTTGTGACTCCTCCAACCGTTGGCGACTTCGCCATCTTCGCTCGCTGCAGTTCCAACGCTTCTTCGGCTTCCGTCAAGGCCTTTAACCTCTCTCGTGCAACTGTGAGTCTGGCCTCTAATTTGTCTGCCTCTTTCTCTTGCCTTGTTCTCAACCTCCTCGCCTCTCTATCGCCTTCCTCCACATCCTCGTCCTCCTCCATTTCGACATCTTCCAACTTCCGTCTCTGCTCCTCCTCGTCATCCACGAAGATCATTTTCTTTCCCTCCCTTTTGATGCCTAAACTCCTCTTCTCCAGCTCCTCAACCTCTTTGAGAGCCTTATTCCTCATCGTCCTTACATATCCCAAATCCTGGGTCTTGAACAGCCTGGCCGCATTTTGACTCAACACTTGATTTCCTCTATCTCCATTTACCGTCCCCGTTCTATTCTTTCCCGTTGTAGCAGGTCCCTTTCGGGACATCATACCATAGTAAAATTCGTCTGGGTTCTTATCGAGAACCTTCTGGCGCAAGGCTTTTAGTTTTGATTTTTTCTGATTGAAATCTCGAGCGCGAGCGGAGTAGTCCTGGATCTTGTTAGCAGAGAATAAAATCAAGAATTGGGACGAGCTTGCCTTGTGCTTCTCAAGTAAACCCCATTTTGCTCTCTCTTCTGGCTGTCCCCGCTCTCTGTGGTTGCGCCGTTGAACGGCATTTCGCATGGAAGACATCTTGCGTTGCCTTCAGAGGGTTGTGGAGAACAAGAGGTGTTGCTTGAATTGGAGTACTTTCGAATGCCCTGAAGTACGCTGTGATGTGCGTGCGGTGCAATGTCTTGTCGTGGGTATCTTGAAGTTATCTGAGAATGCGGGACGAACTTTCTCAGCCTCGAGAAATTTCGCGGCGCCACTCCGCCGCGGAACCCAGCGCTAGTCCCGAAGCTTCATCTCAACCTCAAAACATCCGACTTCCTCCCATCTTCTCCAATCACGAATTTTTGGGCATTCTTTCTGTTGCGATTAATGGCAGCTATGGTGCCTCCACCAGCAGAGGTGGAAGAAGTTCCACGTTTGCCTATGCCATCTCGGAATCCTCTCCCACTATCCGCTGCACAAGAAGCCCAAGTTCGGGAGCTCTACCATTCACGAGTGAGAAGTTATTGTGCTGCTGAGATAAAACGTCTGTATTATCCAATATGCTTCTTGATCCTTTGCTGAAGCCTTTTGCATGTAGAATTCGCAGACTGCGCCCTTGGACGAACCTTCACCGCACCTTTCAAATGCCGGCAACAGAATCGTGCCATGAACAGTTGTATGATTACCCACGCTACACAGACCGAACAAGATGCAGCAAGAGAAGAGTGGTTTGCGACCAGGTTAAAAAGACAGAGAGAGCGGGAGGCCAAAGAGGCGAGGAGGATAGAGCAGGAGAGGTTCCATAAGGAATGGTGGGGCCTGCCAATTGAGGATCGAGAGGGTGACAAGGGGAGAGATATCATGAAGAAAGCTGAGAGGATCGGAGGCTTCCCGAAGAGAGATGAGGGGCAGCTGAGCAAGGATCGACATAGATGACATTCGTGGACCTTGGAAAAGGCATCGTTAGGAGTTTGGGGCATTTGCATGGTATTCGGAAAACATGTTGCACACTTCGGAAGTGTGTATGTAAGTTAAGGTGTAAGAGGCTTATGGAATCACCCTTCTGGATGGATATTGGGCCGTTGCCCTGGATCTGTGCTTGATCCTTCTGAACTCTGGACAATGGCGGAGGTCAAAGAACGAAACCCGGAAGTAATGCGGTCTGAAGTTGAAATTTGAGGTGCCAAATACACGAAGCAACAGCCTAGAGCCTTCAAGTGGGTTATGGAGAAAATCCCTACTACTAATGCAAGAGTTTCTTCTCTCGACTTGGCCGTCATCTATGTTCTGGATAATGCTCTTTTGCTCTTTCACTCTTTAGCCGTCTTCGTTTACCTTTGAGTTACATGTTTGCCAGTTACTATTTGGCGTTGTCTTTCATCCAAATTTCAGCTGAATATTCTTTGCGTTCCGTACCAAGATCAGGCGGAAGCTTTTCCGGACGTTGCCTTTATATGTTCAAATAGGGCAGCTTCCTCCACCTCTAGCTTGGTCTAGTCGTACATCTTCCCAAAGATCTGACCAAGACTAACAACACAACGGGGGTGTGGTTCAATGGTAGAACATGCACGCGTTGGGCTAGCTCCTGCCGTCCCACCTTCGGGTGGAGAGGCTGTATCTACGGATAGAGGAGTTCCTTTCGAGGTGTCAGATGCTGGTTCGAATCCGGCCACCTCCAATTCTTCATACATTTTTGCAAGATCGTAGCGAATCACAAACATCTTGTTTTGTTGTGCCAAATTCTGCATGAAAACATTCTTCTTCTGCTCTAACAATCTCCGTTGTGATTTTTGGGGAATAGTTCTTCCTTGCTCAAATCGCGCTGTCTGAAAATCTCGCTTAGTGTGGAAAGTCAAAAATCCCTAGGCATCGGGATTTTGTGGAAGAAAAGCTTTTCAATGTATTTTCCTATTCCCACTTACTCTTAGTCCTAGCTATCTTTCTAGAGCCTTGCCATGCCAGCTGCCATATTTTCGGAAGAGTAAGGAAGGGCAAGTATAGTGCTATATGCTGTTGCCTAGCCGCTACTGAAGCTTCGAAACACTCGCACACTATCTTCATATTCTCGCAGTTGAGGGACATATGCTAACAGACCTTTCCAAATAGTTCAATGATTCCAGATCAGTCTGAATCTGCCTCAATGGCCCCCACCGAAGCAACAACCCCGCCAAGCACTCCCACCCTTCAACCCGAGAACCTTGACATCACAATCTCGCTGTCACCACCTATAAGACACGACGCTACACCTCCCGCGACACCAGAACGTCATCCAGAGTCTCTTTCTCCCATACCCTTGCGGTACCCAGACACGCTGGGCACCCTCATCGAGATTCGAGACACCGAAGCCAAGGGCCTTGGGGTCTTCGCACTCCACGACATCGAACCTGGCAATGTCCTCCTATGCGAAACACCCATCGTAACGCTCATCGACACCGGTTCCCGTGCCGATCCCTTGGACATCGCCGTCAACGCGCTCTCCCCAACTCAAAAAGCCTCGTTTCTGTCCCTCCACCACTTCTCACGTAACAAAAACGAATCTGTGAGCCGCAGCATCGTCTACAGCAATGGCTATTCTATCAATAACGACCTTGCGACTGGTGTCTTTGAGACAGCGTCACGCATCAATCATTCTTGTGTCCCGAACTCGCATTATCTATGGAAGGAGAGCATTGGCAGAATGGTTTTCTGGAATCGATTCAAGTTATTGGAAGGTGAAGAGGTGACGGTTGACTATGGGCACAAGAAGAAGTATTTGGAAAAGATTTATGGCTTTGAATGTCAGTGTGGAGGGTGCACTGATTCCGGGTCAGATGTGAGGAGCAGCAGTGGCAGCGAAAGTGGCGGGATTGAGGACATGAGGAGCTTGAATGCTGTTATTCACGAGAGTTTAGAGGAAGAAAAGGGTGCGATTTGAGGTGGAGGTCCACTATTTCTGTACTCATGAAAGAGCAAGGCATGAGAAAGCGAGTTTCCCCGATAATTACACTGGAGAAAAGTTGTGGGCATGAATTATACATTGGAGCACAGTGCCTATGTTCGATATCCGCGGAACCAGACTCGAGTAGAAGTAGTATAGGCACAAGGTCGATTTGCGGGTGAAGTCTCACTAGTCGGCTTTGCAATTGTTCAAGTATCCCGAGTTCTGAACTCAAGTCCGCTTTGCAATTAGTCAAGTAGTCCGATCTCTATTTTAATTTTCACCCATTTTGGTCAACTTTTCTGTTTGCTCTGTTTGTTCTTCTAATACTTTGTTAATATCTATGTATTGTGTTAATTTCATCGGCACCCTTACTGTCATCAAATCTGTTCGCGACAAGCAACTTATCGAAATTCACTATTGTCCGATTCTCAATTGACGATGAAAGTCTATTGTCCCGTATAAAACCTCCTTTCTAGTGTTCCAGAAGAGACAATAAAAGCTTCAAGTACTATTATCCGTTCAACCCTCGAGATGGATATAAAGTCCTTCGTTCCTCTCATCCCCTTCTCTTTCCTCTCTTGGCTTCATTCGAACTTCGAGACAGACACCCTTCGTCAGACTACACTCTCCAAGCTTCAATTTCTCATCCAATGGATATTACCACTCCTACCACTTTCGGTGCCTCGCCAGCACCCTCCTCCACCAACACTACCGACAAAAAATTATCGTTTCAATTACTTGGAAAACTTTGGCAAGAGAAGAAAAGAAAGGACACTGCCAACACCCCCTCCACGACCTCCTATATCACCACCACCGCACCAGCGCCAGCACCAGCACCAGTCGTCTCTGGAGCGAAGAAGGTGTGGGCAGAACAACGAGCAGCAGCAACAGCAGCAAACCGTCCCACCAACCCCTCAACCCCACCAGAATCTCGGCCAATCGCAACTCCGACGACAAGACAACCTTCCGATCCCACTTCTCCCATCTCCGACGAGGGAAATTCCATGGATTGGGACGAGAGTGACGAAGAAATGATGGACTTTCGAGACGATTACCCTGGATGGGGAAACATCGGGTCCTGCCAAGCCGCGTGGTAAGTCTCTTCCATCCCATTCATGGAACGGCAACTGACAAAGACACAGGGTTTACGAAATGATCATCCTTCCCAGCATGATCGTTGCTGGCATGCCTCTCATCCCATCTCCGTCTTACGCATACTCTTTCGTCCGCTGACCACCACCATCGACTCTTTCCGGGAGGAACTTTAATGATTTTTCATGCTGTACGCGGTCTTCGGACTAGCCACTCTCTCATCCTGTAAATAGATACCACCAATACATACTGGCCGGCGTGCCTTTCTTCTCTCTGCCGAATAACTTCCATCCCATTTCAAAAAGCGAGATGAATCTTTGCCTGCTATATGCACTTGCCTTGACTCCACTTTGAATTGATGATCTATTCCAGCGCAGCGTCCGTTGAAGACTTCTTGCTATAATGACCAAGCCTTGGGTCCATGGCTGACATCAACAATCTCTCAAGGAATTGATATTGTGGGCAATAAAACAAAACAAAAACTTTGAAGCGTCACCAAGAGTACTCTTCGGGCGATAGAAAGGAGAAGATAAATCCGTCAAAGTGGAGTTCAAAGCTGCTTGTAGTCAGGAGTGTCGACACTCACCCTCCCTCGCGTCGGCATATTAAACCATAAGTGTAAACAAATTTTGAGACAGAAAATGGAAGATGACAGTGGCAAATAGTTGACGACAAATGTTAGAACTCTATGCTAGACTCACAATTGCACGCATTTTGTGGGAGCCAAGTACGGCATGATCATTTAAAAGCAAGATGGCTAGTGATCACTCATGCATTGCCAAGACGAGGTTGGTGTTTTGGAGCTGCACTGCTCCGGGCGCAAGAAGTGGCCAATTCTCACGGAACATGGGGAGATGCAAACTTCCAGACTCCGTTGTTTTGCTTACATGTCAGGACGTCTCTCGCCTACTAAAGCAAACGTAAGAACGGGATAGAAGGATATGTGATGACGTCCAGACTTGGACTCCTAGATATTGACAGCAATTTTCTTCTCAAAAATTTGTAGAAACTGGTGCTACCAGCGACAAAACTCGAACGACATGCGTGTGTTGTTCCACATATGAAATTTGGTGCGAGGGCCTGAATTGACAACAAGTGATATTGCATACCAACTCGATGGCACTCAGACAGACAATACAAGATCCGCTAGAAGAAGCCACAGTGTGGATTTCCCCTCCACTTATACCCTATATCGGAAAAGCAAACATAGAATGCTCGGAAGACAAGGGAGAGGAAAGCAGTTTACCTTGTGAGCACTAGCTTGTGGCAAAGCTGAAGCTCTGTGATAAGTGATATTAGCTGCGAAATTGGTCGAAGAGAAGGTATCTGTATTTCATCAAGTAAACACACTCGTAACTAGGTGCTGGACCGATCGATATACTGTCTCGCACCCAAACCTTTACCTACACCTGCAATGCCCCAGCATACCTGTAAACGCCTTTGAATTGCCCCAATTATGCTCCGCCAATAGGACCCTGCTTCTTTAACTGCATTCTCCTTAGTTGAAGATGCATACTTCTCGCATCATACGATCTTGTCTTTGGATCCCAAGCCGCCTTCACGTCAAAAACTAACCAGGCTTTCGGTGAGTCCAATTCTACCAAGCCAGATACTAGAATACTTCCCCTCGGTGGGTAGTTCGGTGCAGGCCGCCACGTTTGGGCCATTTTTGCCTTGAAAGCCATGATGGCACGGAAGAAATGTCCATTGATAGCCATTGCGGCAGCCGAGATTTCCATTTCATTCTCCTTCTTCCCTGTAACAGTGGATTTTTCGGGTGTAGTAGCTGCAGTGATCGCCTTCGTAGCATCCCCGTTTGGTTGAGCTAGTGTAGGAGGACCGTCCTTTGATGGAATCTGAGGCCCTTTCATGAGTTGTTGGTGGCGAGCCAGCATCTGCTCGAGCGATGGCGGTGGGGAGCTCGATCTAATCCCAAGCATCCCTGCGATTCTTTTCGCATCATCAACCACCATGACTTTAGTAAAGCTCCAGAAAGACTGAATCAATGCTACTGGCCATAAAGCTTGACGGAGTCTGAACACAGTAAGAGAGTCGACGGGCTGTGTTCCCCAGGTGATATAATCATCCCCAATTTCTATGCTATGATAAGGAATTGGTAAGCATTTCTTCCAAAGGTAAGTTTAAAGTACATACCCTGATCGTTCAAACTCCGGTGGAGCATGTTGAGGAAAGTCGACATCCAGCCAGTATCGTCTTAACTTCATCTGTTTCCCACACCGTATTGCGAGAACCGGGTGCCGAAGTGCTACTTGCTTAACATAATTTGCGAGGTCCTCTGTAATGTGTCAACAGCAGACATAGATATGGGAAGTTTGATCACTAACCTCTAACCTTCTGCGCGAGCTTCTGATCCTTGCTGAATTTAATAAATTCCTGCCATTCTGGATCACTCCCACGGTATGCTTTCGGCTTCAGCTGCTTCGTAGTTCCGGGAAATGGAATGAACATTGGCTTGTGATCTTCTTCTTCGAGTTCTTCGGGCATGTCCTTCAGCGCTTCGATAGCAGCACGCTCCAACGGATCAAGTACTACTCTAGAGTAGACCTGGTAGCAGACATATACGACGATGACGGTCGTAGCGACAGTTCTTGAGTAAAGGTTAGCATTTCGTCCAACAGATCTCCGAAGGGAGTTGTTCCAACGTACTTAACGCGGAAACGTCGCTTTGTGAAATGAACTCTCTGAACATTCGAAATTTGACCTCGCTGCTGCTTTGCTTCCATCTTCAGGGGCAGTCTACTCATCGAGAAGAGGCTCCTCCTCGGTCTGATGAATCGGAACATGGTCGGAGGTTGTCCAGGCTCGCCTTGCTGGCGAGCCTTGGGTAGGTGGACGGTTTTATCGAAACAGGCGCAATTTATCTCCTATCGCATGAGGACAGTGCATTCGTCGATATAAGGCCGGTGGCTCTCAGAATCATAGATGTTGTATGTGGAGATTATCTTTGATGTGGTTGTCGTTCTACACATTTTGGGCGGCAACTGCAGAATTACCTTTTAGGAAGGCGGTGACCCACTTCTAGACTTATCAGCTTCACATCCTCGTCAGTCAAGCTCAAGCTTCACAGGCAGCAGAGCAATTCCACAACAGCGAAGATGAAGCTCTCAACAAGCTTGCTGCTCCCAGCCCTTGTTGGCGCAGCTGCTGCTGTGTCAGATGCGAGCGTCTACATATTCCAGCGGGACGAATCGCCCAGATCCTCGAGTCCCCCAGCCCTGACCCCAGAGCAGGCAAGATTGGTCTTCGCACAACGATTAGGCACCTCAGCGTATCACGGATTGGGAGATGCGAGCGAATCGACGTTATCATATATCAATAGCTTTGGTGGACGAAGAGAATCACTGTTCGAGGATGCCGCGGGTGATGAGCTAGCAGAATTGGTGTTGATTGTGGAGGGTGTATCTTCGAAAACGGCACAACCTCTGATTGATGAGTGGTCATCCATCAAGCCCGCATTCACTATTTCAAAAGCACCATCGATGACTGCGAACAAGAAGCTAGCATTGGATCTGAACCAACAGTGTGGGCATGCAAAGTCGAAGTGTGCATTGCAGGATGCTATCAATCCGTTTGATGTGTCTTGCTGGAATGGAAAGTCAAAAGTTATCCACTTTGACTTGGTCCGAGCAAAGGTTAGATATATTCAAAATAGATCTCTAATGTTTGCTAACGTTTTCAGAATGGTATTGCGGAGTTGATGTCTGCTCAGCAAAGATTGATTCGATTTGCCAAGAAGGAGGAGATGAACGTGGTAGTAGTTCTCATGCCAGAATCATCTCGATCTTCAAAGAGCCCGTCGAATCCGTACGGACGATATGAAAAGGTCTCGCAGAGTCCAATTGGCCGCAGACAAGCTGAAGAGCCAATGTCCGACAATGCCTTCGCTGCCTCAGCGTATCGCAACAAACAAGTCAAGGTCTCCGAATCATCGGACAACTCGACCTTCGAGCCCATCACTGGTGTACCCCCGCTCTGCCACTCTTCCCTCGACGCTTGCATATCTGCCACAAACAACTGCTCCGGACATGGGGAGTGCTACAAGAAGTTTGGCAATGCTAAGGATGCTGGAGATGCTCCAGGCGCTTGTTTTGCCTGCGGATGTGTTGCAACGAATGCTACGTACACCTGGGCAGCTGGTACAAAGAAGCTGCACACACTTGAGTACTGGGGTGGCGCGGCGTGCCAGAAGAAAGATGTTAGCGGACCATTCTGGCTGATTTTCATCTTCAGTGTGGTTATGATCGGTGTTGTGGGGTGGGCGATTGGATTGCTTTACAGCATTGGAGAAGAGAAACTACCCGGGGTGATTGGTGCCGGTGTCTCAAGCAAGACGAGATAGGTGGAGTGTGTCTGCTGTATGATTTTGACGGAATGGACTTGTTTCCACGAGCTTTGCTCTGCGACGGTGGACGGCGTTTAGAAGAATGTACTTATTTTAGGCTTTATGCATGTATAGAAGCGGAATAGGCCAATGAGTATTTCTGATGGGCAAACCTGTATTCTTTCACGCAGCTTTTCGCGTGAAGCCTGCGTTCTGGGTCCGCAACCTTTTGCAAGCGGACAGAAGATCTCCAAATGGCTACCTATACCGTGGTATAAACAGCCTTCTAGCAGTTTTCATCTTCATATCTTGTGGCGTCTAAAACGTGCACAGTAAGGTAGAGCACGTGAACCTCAAGCAATCCTAGTTGTCATGAAACCTTCTCCCTTTATCCACAAACACAGAAATATTCCCACTCTCAACAAAGACTCCCTCACAAAAATCACATCTCCTACCAAATATTGAATCCGACGCATCGGCTCGAAGCCTAGCAGATGCGTCGGTCGTCCGTCTAAATAACCTTCCCCATCAACAAACCACATCCCATCTTCCAACCCTCCCATCCATTTACATGTAAGCAAAAAGTTACAAGTCGTCTGCTACTTGTAGTTCAGTCGGCTACTTGTACTCTATGACCCTTTGGCGGTTCTAGAAGTCTGTCTAGAAACGATCTAAGGAGGCTACTTTGACGTCACGGCTTTCGGTCTCCCGTTGAAGCCGACGAAGGGCTTATTATTACTCATGCTGCTCTTTCCTCTTCATATTCCCTTCTTTTAATTTCTCAATCCAATGTCTTGGTCTTATCTTTCTTCGTTATGATTACACACTTTTAGAATCTTTAATCTTCATTTCTTGTCATGGCGAGGTCGTCTCTATAACACAACCACAACCACAACCCTTCGTCCAACCACCACAGAGAGTTATTACGAGATCTGAAACATGCCAGAAGCACTCAAAATGGCCACAACCATGCCAAACAAACCCGACGACGTCCCGGGACCCACCAAACAACCAAACTCCCGTCCTCCAACCGGGATAAGAGAGCACATCCTGCGAACACCACTTCCCTACTACTCCGGCCCCTACAGCGTTGGAGTAATGGACATCGAAGTACCTGCCCGCCAGCCGCGATACTTCTCCGAGATCAAGAGGAATAATAGACATCTGCTTGAGCTCGAGACGGTGCTGTTCTCGGTATTCTACCCGTCTGGATTCGGGTCCGGACAGGGCAAGAGTCCAGAGGGAGAGAAGAAGTGGAGCCGGCCTACTTGGTTACCACGGCCAAGGATCGAGGTCGCCAAGGGGTATGGGAAGTTTGCAAGGATACCTTCTTGGCCTACTGTTGGATGGTTTGGTGGGTTTACTGGAAGAGAAGAGGAAAGGGGAGGGTTGACGATGTATAGGTCTCACAACGGCGTTCACCAAGCTCCCTGCTTTTAGGAACGCGAAGCTGGCGGAACATTGGCCGCCGGATAAGAACTGTAGGGAATGTGGGTATGAGATCAAGAATAGTGCTGGGAGACCCCCTCCTGGAGAGCCGGAAAACCCTTGTTTTCCACTATTGATATTCAGCCATGGACTGGGAGGCACGAGAATGACGTATAGCTCTGTTTGTGGGGAGTTTGCTAGTTATGGGTTTGTGGTGGTGAGTATAGAGCATAGAGACGGGAGCGGACCGAGGACGTTTATAAATCTGCCAGAGAAAGGAACCAATCAGGCTACTGGAGATGAGGACATCAGCGATAAAGATCGGAGGAAAGGGTACTCGAGGATGGACTATGTATTTCCCAAGGACAATGCGAGGGACACGATGCCAGGCAATAAGCAGGGTGTTGACGGTGAACTACGATCTGCACAGATACAGTTACGACTCGCTGAGATTGAGGAGGCATACCACGTCATGACACTTATCCACAATGGTAAGGGAGAGGCGGTTAGAAAAGCAAATCTGCGGGACCAGGATGAAGGGAGAGTGGGTGGTAGTTCGAGAGGACTAAAAGGAATTGACTGGGAATCATGGAAAGAACGTTTCCATCTCCAACAAGTAACGATGCTTGGACACTCGTTCGGAGCTGCGACCACTGTAGAAGTTCTCCGGCATAAAGACCGATTCCAGTTTATCGGCCAAGGGATTATATACGACATATGGGGCGCCGCCATTCAGCCTCCAGAAGACCAGCCCGATCATCGAATCAATACACCGCTGCTCGGCATAAACTCAGAAGCGTTCATGTACTGGCCGGATAACTTCGAGTCAGTGATGTCGCTTTATCGAGAAGTGAAAGAGCAGGATCAATTGGCATGGCTTATGACTGTTCGGGGATCTGTCCACATATCTCAGTCCGACTTCTCATTGTTGTACCCCTGGATATCAAGCGTCCTGCTCAAAATGACGGTGAATCCACGTCGTGCAATTGATTTGAATATCAATGCCTCTCTGGAATTCTTGAAACAAGTCATGGTAGGTAGAGGGACGAATTGTTTTGTATTCTGACAGTCTCGCAATGTCTTTCCTGGACAAGGTCCTAGTCCTCCTGAAGCACTTGCACTGAGCTATTGCTAACATTCTCTGTTACCTAGCCTGCTCGGATCTCAGAAATGAATCGTGGCACCAACGAGCATCTCCTCGAAGTCAGTACCTTGGATAAACTGCCCTCAGAGCATCGTCCTTCTGACAAGTGGACGGCGGTCAGGCTTCATATCCCGCATGAGTTGCGTATCCGCTTGACACCTCAATGGGTCCGTAGGAAAACAAGGAACAAGCAACGGCGCAATGCCAAGAAAAAACTTCCCAGAGATCCACGAGGCAATGTGTTAGAAGGGCTGGAGGACTTGGAGCTTGGCGAGGAAATTTGGATGCACGTTGCGCCAACGACAGAAGAGCTCTTGAGACACGGGCTTAAGCCCAGCAAAGGACTGGAAACAAACCAGTCCGATGGCATGGTGGAAGTCACTGGACAAGAGGGAAGGAGGAGAAGCGACCATAGAGGGATCGAACAGAGATACATGGAGCGAGGCTGATGTTCTTGCGGAGACGGTGTCGTAGTAGAGTTGTAGAAGGAAACTGCCTTCCGTTCACATTGTCATACGATCTCGTGTTGCTGGAGAGAGACTGTTGGAGTAGCCGAGAATCGGTAGCTATACTTGATGTGTTAAGCCTTCCCAGTGGCTTTAGTCCCCTGAACGCCCCCAGAGGTGCTTTTCAGCTCTGCTGCAAGCTTCGGATGTTGGCCCTGAGACAGTGATTGGCTTTGTCCCTGGCGAGCGGAGGCGAATGGTCTCGCACCTCATGATTTCAGATCTCGAACACGAGAAGAATGGAAGCTCTGTCCCGCAAAGTCATCCCATCCCGAGTTGGGCTTGCGATGGAGCTGCTTGTGCTAGCTTCAAACCCTGAGATCAGACAGTGCTCGCGATGCTGGCCTAAAGATGTTTTCGCTGCGTTTCAGTAGGAGAAAACTAAGACCGCATCACGGGGATTTGTTTCTCCACAGAACGTCGGCCCGCCGCTAGGACTGACAATGGGAGATGCTGTCCCGATGATGCCACTGGGCCAGTAGATCTGCGATGGGAATATCCTTGGAGGTTTGCAGCAAGATGTGGTGCGCTGTACCTGGCGTCTTTGCTTGAGCCCTGCGCTCCCGCTCTTTCGAATTGCCTCCCAACACGAAGTGCAAAAGGAAATCGCGAAACTCCAGGGCTGACATGACAGGTACGGCGCAGTGAGCAGCAGCAGATGTGCAGCAAAGAGTTGGCGGTTCTGCATACCCCTGAGCTCGGCGGCCAGCCTTGGGCATGGGATTTATCGACCTGAGATGATCGTGGAGATGGATGGCGGCTGGCACGACTCGACAAGCTCCAGTCTGGTACCATCGACAGCGATCTGGTGCAATCCATGCCGAAGATCGTCACCACCGTGATCATCCTCGAATAGGGACATCGGCCAGCGATGGGCCCAGGGGTTGGCCACCGAAAATAGCATCGGGCTGGTTGGTTGTGCCGTGCCATGCTGGTTCCCACGCGCCTAAACGAAGCGGGCGAACCTTTAAACGAACCTGCTGAACCCACTGAGCCTACTGAGCCTACTGAGCCTACTGCAAGCTCCGGGGGTGCGCCAAAACGTCCCAAAGAGATCCTCTCACGTCCTCTCACGTCCTCTCACCTGAGGTCTGTTCGTCTTCCTGTATGCAGCATGCAGCAGGGCTTGCACTTGCAGGCCAGTCGACCCTCTCTTCGCACCTTTCGTGCCCGCCAAGACGCCATACGCAGCATACACCTGTTGATCTGTTGACCTGCTGCCCATGTGCTGGCCAGTCTGCCACGACTAGCACGACTTGTGCGGAGTGTGCAGCAGTAGCAGCAGCAGTAGCAGCAGGGACTTTCCGATGATCCGGCTGAGGGGGGCGAGAGGAGCGCAGGGCGCGCAGAGGCTGGGAGAGAGGAGGCTCACAGCGTCTTTGTGTGTCACTCTGGGGCAGCAACGACGGGACTAAGTCGTAGCTCGGCCTGCGAGGTCTGCGACTAGTACACCATCGTATGTCCAAACGGAGGTAGCAGCTTTTCTCCATTCAGTCCAATCTATTTTGTTATTTTATTTTCTCACTTCTCACTTCGCTTCCATCAAGATCAGCGTTATTCATTCACTTTCGTTTTTCCATGCCTTTCTTCTGCTGAGCCCCGCCTCCAGCTACCGGTACTTGACGCTCCAAACGACCACGCATCTCTTTGATTCAAATACACAACGTCCCGCACTTCTAGACTTTCGGAGGAGCTCGAGCTTGTACATTGGGCAGATTTTGCCGCGGGTGCAACATCGTGGATGACGCCGTCGACCTGGGGGAGCAAGCAATTGCTCTGATCACCCTCTGCCCCACTCCACGGTAAGCTGGCGCTGCCAATATTCTGAATATGGGTTCGACGGACCGAAATGGTCGGCCTGAGCATCCCCTCCCGCGCCGAAATACTTTCCAGCGGATGCTCGACTTGGAGAAGAGAAATAAGGTGCGTCTCCCGTCCTGGCTTTTGCTGCCAAATCACAAGAAGCAATTATGCCACCTGTCTCGCCAACATTGGATCCCGGCTGACAACTTCCCAACGCAGGTGAACCGAATGCAAGCCTCAGCCACAGCAAGTTTTCCTCCAGCGCGTACAAGTACACCGCAGGGTCGAGATTCAGGTCACAATCAGCATCAGCAGCAGCAGCATCTAGAATTGCGGCCGTCCACGCTGAAGCCGCCAGGGAGAGCAATGACCACTCCAGCCTTGTCTCTAGCAATTCCTCCCGCGAAAGCTTCCCCCAACGGGACGACGACGAAATACATTATAAAGTCCGATGGAGATGCCGTGCCCCAGGACGAGGAGAGCGAGGTGGATTCCGACGCCTCGTCAATATGCCATTCGCCTGGTTGGGAAGATGCTGCCAGTAAGAAACAAAGGAAAGAGAAGCGAGAAGCAAGAGAGCGGAAGAAGAAGGAGAAAGCAAGAGCCGAAGCGGGTGTCGCCAAACAGGATCAGAAAGGCACGAATCGACTGAGCAAAGCTCCACCGACCACCAACAAACGACTTAGTAAGATGGCAGTTCCCATGGATCGGTCAACATCTGAACCTGCTGTTCCAGTAGTTCGGTTTTCACCGGTGGTGCAAGAAATGAAGGAGGAGATTAAGAAGGACACCGTGGGCCGCACGAGACGGGGGAGTTTGGAGATTGGGATGAAGGGCTTTAAACAAGTCAAGAATGCTATTCAGGTACCCTGGAAGTCTTCTAATGGAACGATGGTCCAGACTACTCCGACACCACAAGAGACTCCAAGAACATCCTTATCAAAGGCAACTGGGGGATTCATTGGTGGGCTGAAGCTTAGACAGGCCGAGGAGTCTGCGGTCCAGGAAACTATTCGAAGAGTCAAAACTACACCTGATGATGACGCAAGGGGCCTCCTCGATAGCGAAAGGGATTTGACAAAAAGAGGACCAGGGAATTCTAGCAGCAGCACATCAATTGCGGAATCGTACCGGCCGGTATCTATATATGAAGAGTCTATTCGATCTCCGGAACAATGGGACTCCATATATGCCCAAGCAGCTATCCTGGCCAGGAACAATGGAGTCCTTCCCAAGGAAGACGATGACAAGACCCCAATTATGGAGAGGAACATTAAGAAGAGCCGAAAGACTCAGCCCCCAACGACGAGATATTTCCCATTGACAAATAACTCGAGCTCGTCCATACGAGACACTTCAGCAACCAGCACATCACGGACGTCTATCAGATCTAGTCAAAATAGCGGAGAATCGCAGGGCCGCCAGGAAACAAATGCCTCATCCGGTCAATCGGGCAGTCCTCAGGATATCTCTGCGGATCGATCTGAGGTGACGGAGTCGGATCGGGGCAGGATAAGCAGAGCCTATTTTCGCCATCAACGACGACAAAGCGAGGACCAGGCTGTGACAATGACCCAAGATAAGAACAAAACCTCGGAAACGACAATCCGCGCGGAGACTGAAGAGAGAGTAAATTCTTTTCAAAGGTCTCGAGACCGGCTTCGAAACTCAACTGATAATGTCCAATCCACTGCTAGGCCACCTTCCGGAGACAGCGCAAAGAAATCGAATGAGACGAAGGCTGTTCAACCGCCCCGAAGTGAAAAGTACAAAGCCCCTCCGCTCTCACATAGGTCTCCCACGAACGGGAGTTTCAAGCATGAACGAAAGCGTTCAAGATCACGGTCTGCCGTGAGAGGCTTAATAGATCTCAAGAATGCTACGATTGCCGCTTTCTCGAGGAGCCCAGCCGCCCCAAAGTCGCCAACAGAAAGCTTTGTGAGTGCGACCGAGTTCCAGGACTCAACGACACAGAGACCTCCAATGTCGCAACGTGCAGCGACCACTGGCGGTATTGATGAGGGACCCAGCAACACTGAACATATTCTCGGAGAAAACCTCACCAGTTCACCTGTTGTCCATGACTTCGCAGTGCAGAATCCTTTAAGCCAGAACCCTCCGAACCAAGTGTCGAATAATGGGATGCCACATCGCCAGCCAAAGATTCGAGGGCACCATGGTCGAGCTAATCACTCCAGGTCTACCACAGGATCAAGTGAGGATTACTCGGCTTATGACGAATCCTCAAATATCACCACGCCAACTGCCTCGAGACCACAATCTGACAAGGACTACTCCCCCACATCCCGAGAGCCGAATTCGCGAGGTGCGAGAGTCGAAAGTGAAGACGTGGTGCAGAATGGATTTGCTATGATGTCTGGTGGCCTTCTCGATGATGCAGCGAGCGGGCGCGAGAGTTGGTGCAGAACAGCAATGCCAATGGAACTCACCGAAGATGACGCCTCCATGAAAACTCCGACTGCTAAGAGGTCGGCCGCCGACTTCACGGCTTCTCAACCAGAATTGCCCAAACCATCCAGGACCGACCCGACTACCAATTCCACGGGTTTGCAACGTGAGCCCAGCCTCTCTCGATCCATCTCAACTCCTGAAATGCAAGATCTCTCCTTCCTTCCCGCTCTCAAACACCAATCGCTTGCTCGTCCTCCAAAGGGGAAAGGCAAGGGATCGCCAGGCAAAAAAGGGAAACCAGCCTCTGTCTCTAAGGAACAGAGGCACTCCCCCACAAATCTCGTCAGACCTCCACCCGTCTCCGTTTCCGATACAGTTACAAAATCGGAAGGCTCATCGCCCACCTCCGCGCACTCGTCCCAATACTTGCAAAATGCTCGCCTCAACATTCCCCGAGCACCTCGTTCACCGATGAAGTCCGGATTTGCACCAGCGCACCTCCCACTACCACAAACGGGTGGTCCAGAGCCAATTGCTAAGATGTTCGTGATATGCTGCTCTTGCAAGTATTTCCATGACATGCCCAGCAAGGTGTACGAGTGTATGGCGAAGCCGGATAACGTTGTCCGAGACACCAATCTCGGGGTCAGTGGGGTGGTTAGTACGAGTGTGAAGTGTCCTTGGTGTGGCCATGGAATGAGTACTAGCTGCTGTGCCGGCTATGCCTCAGTCGTGTTTCTTAGAGAACGTTTACATTAGGTACATGGAATTCGGACTAATTTTGGAGTTAATGGATACAAGTCGCTGCAAGGCCAAAGTGGTCTGCACTTTAGACATGCATATGGTTACATGCGAGCATGGATCTACACTAGCGAAGGCATTATGGGAGTACAAAACAAAGGCCAGATATATGAATTCTGTTAGATTATAATGAAGATACGAAATCTAGTTCGACTGAACTGCTGATAAAGCATCGAGCGCTGAGTTTCTTCCCTAGCAACGTTTTGATATCAAACGAAAGCCAGCGACCTAACAGAACACAACCTCACCTCAATACATCCCGCCAACATGCGGCACCCCAAGCCTATCTTCTCCATTTTCATTTGGTCTCTCCCCAAGCCAATCCAAATACGCAATCCACCCCTTCTCATGCCACTCCCTTAAATCCAGTCCCTCTTGCCCCGCCTCCAGGGTTGCAGCATTCACACTCAAATAACTCCCATGCTCTGTCCCCTCGGCCCACGGCTCTTTCGGCGCCCAGTACTTCACCACCTTCCCCTCACTCTCAGCCTCCCTGACCTCCCCCTCCCCCATAAACGCAAAACACCTCACCCCACACTTCGGGCAGAAGTACCAATGTATCTCTCCATCACTACACGTGTAATCGCTCAACTCCTTCGTTGGATCCAATGGTGAGAGGAGGCGAAAATCATTCACAGAGTCGGGCACCCGGACGTGGAAGAAAGACATTTTGTGGCAGACTGTGCAATTGCATTTTCGCAGGCGAGGGGTCTCTTTGTAAGGTGCCTTGGCAGAGATGACTGGAGGGGGGAGCGTGAGGTAAATTTGATACGTTTGGAGGCGGCAGTGGCAGGAGCCATTGTAGAGGCGGCGGGTGGGTGGGGATGTAGTGGTGGGAGTTTGGGAGGACATCTAAGGGGATTAGATGTGATTGATCTGTGGAGGAAGTATGATTAGGCGAGTACTTGCCTTCGTTTGTATGTTATGGTGCGGAAGGTGCAATGTTGACTGAATTTTGAAGAGAGTACAAGAAAACTTGTAAAGAAAGAAGACAGGAGGGTTCTACAATTGAAGAAAGAGGGGGCAGCGGCGTTACTTATCTCCCATGCTTGCAGACGATCAACATCGTACGTCACACCGATTAGGTTCAATGCATCCGCATAGCCAATGGTGAAGCCTGTTTGTTCATCTGTATATCCTCACCGCCCAACTTCTGCCTACTGCAGGGCGTGGAGGGCGCGGATGTCCTGGCAAAAGTGGGGAAGACAACCCCGCTTCTCAAACACGAACGCACGTGACGACGCGAGAATTGGGGAATCTTTTGGTTTCAGGTAGCACCAGACTGCATTTAGCTCGCATTCGAGACTGTTACTTGCCATCTTACCTATCCAATGAGTGGTCAGAATCAGAGGTGACTTCCGAGTCGAAAATTGCTGTTCAACCGCAGTCTGTTGTTGATACCGGGGTGTCAACTTCACTTTTCATCTTAAGCATCGTCACTTTGTACGTTACTTCACAATTCTCTTTGAAATCCTTTCAATTAAGATCATACTTTTCAAAGGTATTGACTTGGTAGATGTATTCGATTGCGAGGGTGCGAACTACAATTACCGCCAACTATCCCTGGGAAGCGAGATACTTGTGCCAAAATCACCATACAAAAAAGCACAAGTTAGCCTGCGCACAAATTTTGGCTGCTAACAAGATGCATTCGAGTGAGAATGCCAGGTGATCGTCAAATTCAGTTTTAGATTATACATGAACGCAGATGGTCGCGATGTCTCCGACTTTGAATCCCACGCACGAACTCTTTACCAGAACCCCGACTCACAATATTCCCAGCCTTCAGGGGTTCTCTTAAGCGAGCATGGCCTCGTCAATTCAGGGGTTCGACCGGGGGGCCTCATGCAACGTCATGGGACCGTCGAGAACCCACCATTCTCTTTCCATAGGCTCCTAGTTCAGTATGCTCGATCTTGGCCAGTATGATGATCTACAGCTGAGATTTATCCGTCTGCAATAGTCACTAGAACGAAAAGTTTCTAAATTCTTACGTCAGCCGGGTATTATCTACCGTCTGAGCATGCTCCTCAACTTCAAATACTCCTCTGTTCGACATTTTCGTTCCACGATCACTCACTTATTTTCGGAGAATCTAAAATTTCCACTCATGTCTCTTCATCTTGTCTTACTGGTTGCCGCCGCTCTCCTGGCTTCACGCCTGTTCCTGAACTGGAGTAAGCTGCGCTCTGCTCCAGGTCCCTTCCTAGCCGGGATATCAGATCTTTGGCGCGCGTATTACCAGTACAATGGCCTCCTCCGAGCAAAGCTCCTGCAGCTTCACAAGAAACACGGGTCTATCGTTAGATACGGGGTTAATAGCATCAGCATCAGCGATCCGAGTGCAATCAGCATCATTTATGGGTCTCGGGCAGGTTTTGTAACTGTAACCATTCATTGCTGCGAGATAGAAATATTTGGAGGCTAATATTGATATAGGCCGACTCTTACAAAGTATTGGTGGGTATCTCTAACGGCAAGGAGGTGAAAAGCCTCGTCAGCACCGCGGACGAGGCCAAGCACGGAGCGCTGCGAAGATCGGTAGCCAAGGCATTCACGCCAGCTGCAACCTTAGACTACGAGATGCATGTTGATGAGACGATTCCGGAGCTCATCCAAGCTCTCGAGAGGCATGAAACTGTCGATATTGCACAGATGCTTCTCTTCTATTCCATGGACGCCGCCTCGCGTTTGTTGTTCGGAGAGCCTCTTGGATGCCTTCGCACGGAATCTGATGTGGGAGGGACCATCCAGCTTATTCGGGATCGATTCAATCATTGGGGCTGGTGGTCTTCTATCCCAGGTCTGGAAAGACTTGTGTACAGAAATCCCATCTCAATGAGAGTAAAGAGAACCCCGTCAAGCATGGCAGCGAATGCAGTCTCAAAAATCCAGGCTCGTACATCTAAGATCAGAGAGCAAGAACATACAGACTTGTTACAAAGATTCCTTGAAGCTCATGAAGAAAATCCTGGGGTAATTGACAACGCAGGAGTGGTGGGTCTTCTTATGTCAACAATTTCTGGAGGTACGTATTTTATTGAGGCCTTTCTAAGTTTGAATGTCTAGCGAGCTGTGATATTTACAAGACTGGTGCCCTTATGAATTTTCATGTGCTGAAGTTTTCTGGTCTAACAATGCTAACATAATATTTCCAGCTGGTGATACAACGTCTACTACTATGGCGGCACTAATATACAACGTCTTGAAGCATCCCAACGTTGAGGACAAACTGGTTCGAGAGCTCGAAGAGGCACAGCTATCTCAGGTTCCATCATTCTCGAGTGTAAACAAGCTTCCATATCTCAACGCAGTAATCAAAGAATCGATGCGCGTTTTCTCCACTCCAACATGGCCCATGGAGAGAAAAGTTCCATTTGGTGGCGTTGAAATATCGGGGACTTTCTTTCCAGAAGGAACGAGTGTTGGGTGCATGCCATCAGCTGTGCATTTTAACTCTAAAGCTTTTGGGGAAGATGCGGAAGTCTTTCGGCCAGAAAGGTGGCTGGAAGCTGATGCTCCGACATTAAGAGCGATGGAAGCCGCGCATCTGGGGTTCAGCCGTGGACGAAGGGTATGCTTGGGACAACACATCGCCGTGCTGCAGATGAAAAAAGTCGTGGCAGCCATATTCATGAGTTCTCAGGTGAGCTCTCAATCCATACTGATCTCCCAGGGTGGAATCTAAAAGTAAATGGCAACAGATGCGCCTTTTGAAGCCGGATGCAGTCCTAGATGCGGATATGTCCTCTGCTGTGGCTGTTCTTCAACCTTTGGGTATCAATATTAGACAGCGCGTGCCGTAATATGTTAGATTATAATCTTGTACTGAATACTCTTCCAATCCCAGGGAGTTTTCGTGCTTGATCCAGTCTGTCTAGCTCGGCGATATGCCATTCAAACTCCTTCACACTACAGCTAAAGCGGCGTAAGTTTCGCTGTCCTGCTGCAATTACGTCCTCTATGTCGTGAGGCAGGATCGACTGGAACGATGGACATATAGTCGCAATCATCAAAATTATAACCATCGTAAACATCGCCATGCCAGTTGCAAAAAGGTTTGTAGTACAAATGGCTTGTTCGTTAGCGAAGACTTTGACAAAGCCATAGCACCCGCCAATACATGTTTTGCAATGCTCGAGCATTTCATCCTTCAGGGGATTACTAGAGAACTGTGCCGGATTCAAGAGCACATATTCAACGAATGGGCGATGAATTACATACTGCCCAGCCCAGTATCGCCCTTTCAGACGCACGACATTCCAAGGATGACTCGTTTGACGAGGTTGATCCGTTTCTGAGTGTTGGTACCCAATGGACGCCGGGAAGTCTGCGGTATCCGTACGTAGTAGAAAGGGTGGAAGGTTACGGTGGATCGCTTCGTGATGATCCTTCAGCTCGCTGGAAACCTTAATCAGCCAGGTGGCATAGGCGGTGTGGTTCTTCTTGCGCCACGATTCCTTTGGGTCATACATAACAGCATTTATGCGGTTCAGATAGCGTCGAATGGCGGAATTGGCGCTGATCTGGAATGCTGCAAGGTCTTGATGTTGTTGGGCTTCCAGTGGGGATGTTGACATCGGGGAATCAATGGAACTGTCGCTGAGGTCGACACTTGCTGGTTGTGAGGTGGGATATGGAACGAGGTCCTCAAATCGGGCAATCCCGGACGGAGGAGTAAGAGACAACTCTGACGCAAAGTCGCTCTCGTATACATAGATCACCCAGAAAAGGCGGCGAAACGTGTCTGAGTAATAAGGCTTCTCCGAGTTTTCTAGGCTAGCTCTGTGGATCTGTTAGCATAGTAAAACTGGCTCAAACCGTGGGGCAGTAACACACCTTTTCGTAATAATCCCACACTTTCTTGCAGCAGCGTGGATATGCTGTTGTGAGTCGAGCACTCGACCGCGCGCTCCCATGTACACGCTTCAAATTGCTAAATTTAGCCCAGAACTACTCAATCCGTCTCATGCTTTTGTCCCACGAAATAGGAACAAGTATTCGTGTAGGACATGTTAAATGACGCATCAGAAACAAAGCTTGGCATACCTAGAAAGTAGAAGACACTGCACGGCTTCTATTGTATTACTGGACATGACCGATCCAGAAAGCAGTGTAGCTTTTCCACACAGCTCGTCTTCTAAGCTTGCATTTGGTAGCGCACTATTGTTCAAATCCGTCGTATCAAGGAGTTCTTCGTATCTTCGCGAACTACTTCGTAGACCTTGCCGCAACTGCCCCTGAGAGGCGGGAATTATATTCTTACCTGACTTTGAAAACGCACCGAGACAAAGAACCAGAATTAGAAGGCAGTATTGGGATAATGACACAGCGTTGGTCTGACCATGAGAGTACTCGAAATCGATGACATGGCGCAGTATCTGCAAAATGTCTCCTTGTTGTAATACTGGATAAAAAGTATGGACACTCAGGAAGAATTCGTTGACAAGCTCTTCATATGTGGCAATTTGCGACTCCAATCCACCTGGAATAGCATGGTTTGGCGATATCGGAGCTCCTGTAGCACTCTGAGCGGTATCGAAGAGAAGCCATTGATCCAGATTGACACCAGGATGATCTTGTGGTGAGGTCTGCATCAAGAATACATCCGTTGCCTCCTCGTACGAATCATGACGGCCACCAGCTTCTGGGTTGGCTTCATTCAGGATCGCTCGAAGAATCGGCCACTGGTAAACATGATTCGCGGTGGCATCATGTGTGACAGGAAGAGTCAAAAGACTTGTATCCGCTTCGGGACTTGTTATCGAATTTCCTGTCGGCGATGGCTGTTCCAAGTCTCCAGGGCTCAAGGCCTGCACCTCTCTACCAGAGATGAGGGTATTGGCTGGTTGCCAAATGGATTTGGGGACATGTGTGAAAATGCGATCTTCCAGATGCTGGATGCGGTCAAGCAACAGGCGTGTATTTGGATCAATCCTTGGGCCCTTTGGCTCAATATAATGGCATTCAACGTTGAGGTCCACGCAGAGGCTGCACTTCGGCACCTTGGCATCGCATCTTGTCTTACGATGTCTGCAAGTGCTGCAAGCTTGTATAGCCCTGCGAGGTGCAGTCATCTGAGACATCTTGAACAAGGGTCCCACATCGATGTGAGATCATCCAGCTGGCTGGTAGTCACTGTAGAGGCGGTCATGCAGAACAATGGGGAAATGAAGAGGTTGGGGAAGGGTGCAGCGAGTGGCAGCGAGTGGGATCTCGTCCCCGCTTTTCCAATAATTCAATCACGTGATTACATGCACTACGAGTTCCGCACGTGGTCGCTACTTTGTCCAATCAGATATGGATTTGTTTCGGCTGATCAGCTTTTACCCCTTTTCATTGCGTCTAATGAGATGTATCTACTCGACCATGGCGTGACTAAAATTAACTACTTCTGAATTTCTCGTAGGATAGTACGCCAACATGCTTGCTAGATCTTTTGATCCCCCATTTGCTCACGCCTTTTCCTCTACTACGTGTTCAACTCTTGACTCCATGGCTCCCTCTTGAAAGTCCGCCTTTGCGTTGACTATAGTCTTGACGTCTGCCTGCTCGCCATCAAAGATGACTGCAATCTCCTCTAGCGCCTTCCCTTTCGTCTCCACAAACCACCCATAGGCAATGAAGCATTCAATAACCAGAATAACTACATACACTAAGTAGAATTTCCATCCAATCTGTTTGAGGCCGATTGGATTCACATATTGGTTGACGAAAACAGCCGCTTTGGTGGAGAAGACATAAGTTCCCATGCCTTTTGCACGAACAGAATATGGAAGGATCTCGACCGAGTATGCAACAGGCAGAGGTGAAAAAGCGATGCAATAGAACAGCTCGAAGATGAAGATCAAGACCAGAACCGCGATGCCTGCTGAATTTGTGCCGTTCTCACTGAACATTGCAGAGGCGACTGTCCAGCCAATAAAGACTGCAAGCATGCCGAGTGTTGAAATCCGGAAAAGAGGGCGGCGACCAACACGCTCCGTAACCAGAGCCGAGGAGAGAGCGAGAAGCCAGTTCCAGATATTGAGCAAGCCGTTGATAAGTGCTTGCGTACTTTTGTTAGTGATACCGACCGTATTCAGGATTTGAGAGAGATCTAGGACGCAGATTGTTAGTAAGGCCGGTAGCTTCCACGAGGAGAGGAACCAACAGTATGATATCAGTCCGTTCCCAGACCACTGGGAGAACGTTCCCATGCAAACTATCAAGAACATTCTGTAGCGATTACCCTTTGTGGAGAGCAGAGATTTCCAGGTTGTGTTCTTAGACACTATTCAAGTGTAAGTCAGTACTGGTTTAAATGAGTATGTCATTGCAAGAACTTACATTTCTCTTGTGCTATAGCAGCATTAATTTCCTCGAATTCCAAACGAACCAGTTCTGTCTCTTCACCCTCTCCGTGGTATTGTTTGAGTGCGGCCATAGCTTCGTCTGCTCTGTCGTGTGCAATAAGCCATCGCGGCGACTCTGGTAAGAACCAAATAAAAGCCAGCTGTATAACGCTGGGAAGCATTTGCAGAAGCGATGGGATTCTCCAGGACCATGTACTAGGTATGGTGCGAGTCCCGTATGTCACCCAAGCAGCGATGATGCTCCCTAGGAACCACGTCGTGTTGCAAATAGCCGTGATCGTCACTCTTTCTTTGGGATGCGAAAGCTCCGTTACCAGAGACGGGGAAGCAGTTGTACCTGAAGATCTCGTAGTCAGTATTGCTCGAGATGGAATGATTTGGGAGGCTGAGACTATTTTAGGGATTTTTTCTTCCCAAGACATGTCTGAAGAGGTGGAACCCCTCAAAAAACAGCCGAAAGTGTAAATCTTGGCTCTGAGAATATCACTTACAGAAGGTAAGACCAAATCCGAGAAGGAATCGACTACCGACAAACATGTTGAAGGTTTTGCTCTCACACTGCAGAATCGACCCTGCTATCATAATTATACTTCCAATAGTTATACCCCACCTTCTTCCAAGCGTGTCGGCAACCAATGGTGCGAAAGGGGTCGAGCAAATAGCACCCAGCGACAATATGGCACTGATGAGACCAAGCCTCGAGCCCGTAGGGTTGCCGAAATAATCGGACCAATACGACACAGTCTAGCCATCAATTCAGTTATGAAATTCTCTGGTTTTGCGAGAGAGCTCGGACGATGAGGAGCTTGGCTTCCAGGACTAAAGCGCTTGCAAGATCCCGGTCTTTGATCTCTGAACGGAAAGACAGCACTTGCAGATGAAAATAAGCTTACTTGGAGGGAGTTCATCATCGAGCCGTCATACCCACTGGTCATATACGAAAGGACAGCAGCCGGGAAGAGAAGGGAATATAGGCGTCGTCGGGCAGCGCTCTTGTACCACGCAGGAGCCTTTGTTGCCAGTTCAGAAATCCGCGATGGCTCGAATTGGGCATCGGTCACAGGCGCAGTTCGGGCATCTTTGGCAAGCTTCGCTTGCCTCGGAGCGGGCAGTTTTTGGCGGATGTAGTCCATATCGTGGAGTGCAGTAATGTTCGACACAATATAAGAGAACTGGGGGAGGTCTCAAATGTGAGGGGCAATAAATCGTAGCTCTGAGTGTCTGGTTCCAGGACCAAATTTCTGGGGACTTTGATGACCTTTATAATACATAGCGTCTTCTCCAGTTCACCACGATAGATGGTCCACAAGCGCAAAGAATAAAAGCAAGAGCAAGGCAACTAGTGCGGTTGTGGGGTCTCCGTCTCCGTCTCCCCCCTTGAGATTGAAGGCTCGTCAAGTTTTCATGCCAACATCCCAAATCCGAAGCCACGGAGACATGCACACCCACACCCCGTAACCTTCCGCTGCTGTTGCTGAGAAAGCTGGGGAAGTTGGGAACATCGAGGACCCCGCGCCACTGCCAGCCCGCTGCCATAGTTCAGATCCGACGGGGCAATTGGACTGGTTTTCCCCGACACTAAAGCATGCGGTGTGCCGTGTCCGCCAGCGTGGGCCCATCCACCCCACGTTTGCGTTCTAGCCCCGACCCGATGGGGCAACTATTGGAGTTCCCCCTAGGCCAGCTTTTCGCTGTGTTGAGATACGCGAGCCAATGTGCTGCCCCAGGCCAGGGTCCAGGGAGGACCCCTATGAAGAGCTCCCCCTATGAACCGTCCACTTACATCTCCGGGACAGCACGGCACGAGAACATGCAGATGAGACCAACATCATCTGGATAATATCATAGGCCAGTGCTTGCTCATGAGTCGCGGTTTTGTGGAGGCGGGGCATCTTTAGGATTCCCCCACCCTCATTTTCTCCATCTTCTTTTGCGAGGTGCAAGTCATAGCAAATCGAGCCGAAACTGAACAACTTTTCACCAAATTTTCACGTCTCCGTGCCAAGTTGCACCTTTGCCTCTGCCTCTGCCAGACCCACTTGTTTTTGGCGGGGCAATGCTGCCAAGTGGGACAATCACTCGTACGGGCATGTTGGGAACGTTACCAGTAATCCCTCTGATCAGGCATCATAAAGTTATGATGATGATCCCACATTTCGGGTCATGGAGTTCGCCCATCACGTTCCATTGGCAGACCCAGCCTTCAGAAGTCTGTGCTTATATCTTGTCTCTCTTCCTTTCCGCATTTCTTCTCACTCCCACTCAATCAATCGTTTGGTGAAGTTTGTATTTGAAGCTCAGTCACGATGTCGAATGGAATACTGAAGACAGATGGCCCCCGTATTGTTGACTCAAGCGGAAATGCTGTGCTGCTTCGTGGTGTAAGAATGTTCAAAACGATGAATATTGACAGATCTCCTGCTAAAACAATATCTCTACAGACTGCCCTTGGAGGATGGATGATGATGGAGAACTTCATGAACGGGTTTCCCGGCCGAGAGATGCAAATCCGACAAGCTCTCGGCGAGGTGTTGGGCGAAGAGAAACGGGACTACTTCTTCGACAAGTTCTTGGAATACTTCTTCACCGAGAAGGACGCACAGTTCCTTGCCTCTCTTGGCATCAATTCCCTGCGACTATGTCTCAATTATCATCACTTCGAAGACGACATGAACCCAATGGTTATCAAAGAGGAAGGTTTCAAACATGTTGACCGGGTTGTTGCACTTGTAGGTTGAGCTGTGTCAAATTTGTCTACCGTACTTCATGGGGTATATTTACTAACACAGCATCCACATGCAGTGCGCCAAATATAAGATCTACACAATCCTCGATCTGCATGCTGCTCCTGGCGGTCAATCTCAAGATTGGCACTGCGATAATCCCACTGGATATGCTGCTTTCTGGGACCACAAGCACTTTCAAGATCGTGTCATCAATCTATGGGAACACATTGCCAGGCGGTATCGATCGAACGCATGGGTCGCAGGATATAATCTGCTGAACGAGCCGGCCGACAAGCAATGGAAGCGTTTGTTAGCTTTCTATGACAGGATCATGCCAGCCGTGCGCGCCATAGACCCGGAACATATCATCTATCTCGAAGGAAATACGTATGGTTCTCCCATCTTCCTTCCGTTTCATTGCACTCTAGCTAACAAAACCCCCCCGCATAGTTTCAGTATGGATTTTTCGGGCTTCGATAAAGTATGGCCAAATTGCGTCTATGCTATTCACGACTACTGCGGTTATGGTTTCCCCAACCGCATTGGTAGGTATCAAGGCGAGCCATCGCAAGATGCATATATTCGAAAGATGTACGATCGAAAGATTGAGTTCATGAAGAAGCACAATGTGCCGATATGGAATGGTACATATCCTCTCAGATTCCCCCTCCCCGGTATTTATTGGAGAAAGGTACTGATCATGTCGATCCTCTGTAGGCGAGTTTGGTCCAATCTATGAGAAAGCAGACGTCAATGCAGACTGGGAGGTTCAGAATGAAGAACGTTACAAAATGCTGGACAAGCAGATGGCTATCTATACTGCGGAAGGTATTGGTAAGTTGAGACAGCTATTCATCTTACCACTCCATCAGATTCTTACTTGTCCTCTAGCATGGAGTATTTGGGCCTACAAAGACATCAATGTAATGGGAATGACCTATGTCAATCCCAATTCCGCCTGGATCCGACTCCTCGCGCCACTCCTCGAGAAGAAACGTGCACTTGCTGTTGATTCTTGGGCCTACGACGATTTTCATCTTCAAGACGGCCTCTTCGGCCCTCTGCACAAATGGTTCGAAGACAACGTGCCAGAAAAATACAACAAGAAATACCCCTGGCAATGGCGCATGCACATGCACGTCTTCCGTGGCATTCGCGGGATCACATTAGCAGAATATATGATTCCAGAATTTGCAGACTATTTTCAAGGGTTGAGCTTCGAGCAGTTGGATGAGTTGGCGTCAAGCTGGAAGTTTGAGAACTGTATAGGGAGGGAACGCTTGAATGAGGTGTTGAAGCTATATGCAGCGATGGAGCCTCAAGATAGGAGGCTAGAGGGCAAGGTTATTCCCAAAGCTGTTGCGGTCAATGATAATGAGGGCGTCTTTGAACTGAGTCCGACTGAGAAGCTGAGGATGCAAACTTCTATTAATACGGTCGCTATAGTATAATCCAAGAGTTATATACTATAAAATTAAATCCTAAGAACCTGCATTCTAGGTGGATTAAACTACTTATATTAATTTAAGATTATAATATATTATATTAAGTAGCTAAATAAAAGGAAAATATAAAAGTAAATAAAACATATAATATAATTTACTTTTTTATATTAATGCCTATATTCCTGTAGAACCTCTCCTTAAAATATAAGAGTGGGATTTCTATATACTTCGTTTGTAAAATAAATATAATTCCACAATCCGACTAACGAATCTTACTTCTAACTCTTTCCTATAATCCTCTCGTCCCCCCTCAGCCTCATCCGATATAAACTCCCGAATAAAAGCGCATTTATACTTTCGACGTCACTTGGTATACTACTTTAGTTTCTTCTGCAATTGGCGCTTCTTGAGAGGCATATTGTAGTAGGAGATCTGTGCTTGGTAACGGTATTTTCGGACCGGATTTTGCTTTAGATCCACAAGCATTTAATACATCGATTTCGTGATTTTCGAGGGCTGATAAAGCCTTGTCGACCTCCCCTGAGTTCCCGTTCGAGCTAGAGAAACTACTATTTCCCATTGTTTCTTCCATGTCCCGCCTTTATTACGAAACGAGGCTAGAAATTCGAACGCCACTAGACCCAAACGGAGTTGCACTATTTTATCAATGGAGCAGGTGATTACAACCTTTATGGATTGATTTTGACGTTGTATGATGGACAGCAAGGAAAATTATTTCAGAGGGCGGGCACATTTAGAAGTAATTTCAGGTACCATAGTCACCAAAGTTACTGAGATGATGATGCCTTTGACGCATCAAGTTATGACCTCGGTCTTTTATGACAGCCGTGCATCCACGAGGTGGTCGGATAAAAGTAATAAAGAGAACTTGATTCCTGAGCAATGTAAGGATATAATTGTGAGGGTGTTACATTTAGGAGGACCGGTTGAGGTTACTATCATGTAGAGTGTTTACATCACTGTACAAGCACAAGCAGCAGCCAAAGAAGCCACGCCTACTGCTACTCCAAGGCCACTGAGGTACATTGACTTCTTACTCACTTCGAGAGAACGCCCCGCAATATTATTCATCTCCAACCGATCCAGCTCTTTCGCTCTTCGTTTCAAACGCTCCAACTCCATGTTCCTTTCTTGCTCGTAAACTGCGCAGTCTCCCTGCAATAATTGTACTTCCTCAATCTTCCCTTCAATCTCCTCTCTTTCCCAACGCAATTTTCGAAGACGTCCTTCATTCCTAGCTTCCCATTCAGAATGAAGCTGCTCGCGAGTGATTTGAGAATCAACGATGTATGTTTGTTGTTTTTTGAATTGTTCTTGAAGTTCAGCCATACTCTCCTTGCGAAGCTGGTTAGCATCACGAAGGTCGAGCTCTGTCTGTTTCTTGATTTCTTCTTCCAAGGCGGATAGCTGATATCCCCACAGTTCTATTATCTCTCGGCCAGCTTCTGTGTCTGAGAGTTTCTTTTCGGGGCTATCCAGTTCTATTTGTATTGCCAATGTGCATTTCGGTTGCCTCATCAGGTGGTTGATGATTCTGACCGCTGAAGTTTTGCCAGATGAGTGATATGAGAGTATTGCTCCTCCTGTCCTCAAAGATCCCCACATATCCTCATTTTCACTTAATTCTTCATGTCTTTTGTTTCCAATGTCGGCCGAGACACTGTCCCAATGTGTTGTCGCAAGAACTATCGAGGGGTAGTTTTCGGGGCCACAAATGGCCTTCAATAACGTCGTGGCTTTCGCACAGGATGCAGCCCATTTAGGAGCTGCAATTGAGTGTAGATATACAATTCCGTTGAGTTGTATACTATTGTCGTGAGCAGCTGTGAGCCAGAAGGCGATTTCTTTGAGCACATCTAGCTCCGTACGCCCCGAATCGTTGATACCAGGCGTGTCAATGAGATGTACAGTTCTCTCGTTGTGTTCAAAAGATGATATAGAGACTTCAGCAGTAGCTGTTTATTTTCAATTAATGAGCCAGCAGAATGCGATCCGTTGCACGTACAAGATTCGAGCATGTGACCAACACCAGCGTCTTCACCAGTGCACTCACTTATGAAAGTGCTTTTGCCAGCTCCAGTCAATCCCATCACGGCGATGAATACGTCGTCTGGGCTGTGATTTAAAGACTTTGTCACTAATGGCTGTCGCATTTTATGAGACGCACATACCTGATTGGCGGAGGAACGCTTTCCCCACCAGGACTTCCATCACTGCCTGCTCCGGTCATATTTGCGATAATTTGATCTCGCGAGACTTGCTCTTCAACATCACTACTGAGATTAAACTCTCCTTTTGAACTAGAGATAAATGTGAAGGAGCATTTCTTAGCCAACCAAGGTGTCACTCACCCACCGCCTCGCACCTTTCCTGCAGGATATTAATACTTACTAGTTGCTAATGCTGGAACAAAGTACTCACACAATTATCTGTAACTTGGGGGCTACGGGGGACAAGCCTATTCGAGTCACCGGATATGCTAAGGGTAGTTGGGGTGCATGCATAAATAAAGCGGCGACGAGTTCC
This sequence comes from Stipitochalara longipes BDJ, assembly GCA_009732865.1. Classification (NCBI taxonomy): domain Eukaryota; kingdom Fungi; phylum Ascomycota; class Leotiomycetes; order Helotiales; family Hamatocanthoscyphaceae; genus Stipitochalara; species Stipitochalara longipes. The sequence continues at coordinate 685,207 of ML769341.1, forward strand.
GGGCGCCGGGGCGCAGTGCATTAGGCAGCCATAAGCGACCCTACAATTGTTTTTTCGGGCTCCGACAGTATGTCAACATGTTAATGTAGGACTTTCAGCAGACGGGCAAGCCTTTTACATGCTGCAAGAGAATTTCAACACTTCTTTACTTGTCGCCGTTGCCCGATCATGACAAACGTCCAGGAGTCTAACAAACCTCAAATTATTCGCAGCTGGAGCTACGGGGAAGTGGAAGTAGAAGAACATGCTGATGACAGTATGACTGCGAAGTAAGCATACTTTGAGTTCCAGAAATATGTTAACTGATTTCCGTTGGATAGAAAATACGAAGATGATGCTATTGTGGCAGTCATGGGTGTAACTGGAGCTGGGAAAAGCTCTTTCATCTCCTTGCTCTCAGGTGAAGATGTCAAGATTGGACACGATTTAGAGTCAAGTCAGCTCTCACTTCTAAATAACATTTATTGCTATAACTGACTGTATTTAAGATACGTCTGAGGCCCAGTTCTTTAGTTTCAGTCACGGCTCCGGATCGGGATACTTGATTGATACCCCAGGATTCGACGATACGTCTCGGAGCAATACGGATATCTTGAAAGAAGTTGCAGCCTGCTTCTGTAATATGTACGCTAAGGGACTCAAACTCAATGGCATCGTTTATCTTCATCGGATAAGCGATCCTAGAATGAGTGGATCTGCGATGAAAAATTTGAACATGTTCCAAAAACTGTGTGGGACGCAAAGCTCACCAAACGTGGTCCTTGTAACTACCATGTGGAAAGAACTTCAACAGCAGACTGGAGGTATTGCTGCAGGAGAGAGGCGGGAGGAGGAGCTCAAAACAAAGGATCTGTTTTGGGCTGGGATGTTGAACCGCGGCAGTAAGATTATGCGGCACACAGGTGATCGCAAGTCGGCCCAGGCAATCTTGTCCTCGATACTCGATGCTCGAACGAAAGTCACATTGGATATTCAGACTGAAATGGTCGATGAGGGCTTGCAATTAGATCAGACAACAGCTGGGAAATACTTAAAGCAGGACTACGCAGATTTGATGCACAAGTACAAGGTTGAAGCGGAAGAAATGCAAAAAAGCAAGTTGGCCGCTATTGACGAAAAAGACAAAGAGATGGTTGCAGTAATGGACGAAGAGATGTCAAAATTGACAGACGAGATAACCAAAGCAAAGGAGGCAGATCAAAATTTGAAGCTTAACTTTCGGGTTCTTCGAGATGAGAAAAGTTGGTCCTTTCGAGAACCAGCGGCCCCTAATACCTCGATGGATGCTGAAGAAACTGCAAGCTCTTCAAAGGAAACTGATGCTGACCCAAGAAAGATAGAGGAGCTTGAGCGAAGTATTCAATTATTGGAGCAGAAGCATAAAGCAGAGATGGAACTGTTAGAAGAACAACACAAGTCAGAGATATCACGAGAGGGGAGGATGTTGCGGGCAAAAGCTAAGAATGTCTCAGCGGAGAATGAAGTACTCGCAGATCTTGTACGTCGCCTTGATCAAGAGAGAGAAGATTTGATGAACCAAATGCGCAGGAAGAAACAAGGACAGGAGAAACTGCGAAAGCCAGATAAAGCTGTGCCGAGAAAGCGGCCACCGCCACCGCCGCGACCACAAGATAGAGGTGGTAGCCAGGATTTAGCCCTGTCAGCTGCTAGAAGCGCTTGGGAATTCGGGAGGTTCGTGTGGAACTGTTAGTTATGGTTGAGAAACCAATACTCCATGTCTAACTTCGCAAAATAAAAGAATCTCATCTTCTCGCCATAATTTTCTACATCCTAATCTCTACATAATCATGCAGCCACTTTTATCCACCGTAGACCGTGTCTTCATAGGAGGGTGTGAATTATCCAGACATCTTGATCCACACCCTGAGCAAGAATTGTAATTATCGTAAGAACAGAAGCAGCAGTCTGTACAGCAATTATTAGTTCAAAAACTTGGTATCTGGACTCTGGACAAAAACTTACGATAGTAATAAGGCTTCTTCTTATGTAGGCGGCAGTCACACCTAGAGCAACGTTGATCATAGGTTACGTAGCTCTCACAAACATATTCCCTCCAGTATTTACGATTTTCTTCCTCTTCTTGCTGTTTCCTCAAAGCCTGGTCAGCCAGAACCTGCAATCGAGCAGCTTCTGCTCTTATTTTTTCACGCTCCATTTGTTCTCGACGACGTTGAGCATCTCTTTCTCGTTCTCTTTCTCTCCTATCTCTCTGGATGCTCTCTTCCCTTTCAGCATTTTCCTGGGCCATTCTTTGTTTTCGTATGGTCTCAGCTCGCATAGCAGCTAACTGTTGCTGCCGAACCTGCTCCCTTTCCCTATCCTCATTTTGCAACCGTATCTGCTCGAGATATCTTTCTTGTCGCTGCTGCTCCCTGAATTCATAAATCTTTGTCCCTAAATCCAACGCAGCTGCAGTATCAAGTCTGGATTTTCCAGCTAGCATCTCTTTCTGCGCGTCGGTAACGATCTTTCCATTATTCCGTGCAATATCCTCAAATATTGCCAAATTCGAAGGTCGATCTTCTAGAACTCGCACGACCTTCGATCCTTTTTTGATCATAGAACCCCACATCTCATTGCTTGTCGCTAGTTCCTGCTCTCGTTCTTCTCCAGTAATCTGGTTTATATTTTTCCAAAAAGTTGTTCCAAGTATCACGTTCCTAAAGTTGTCACTCCCACAGAGTTTACGAAACATGGAGAGGTTTTTCATAGCTGAGCCGGCCATACGTGGATCGCTAATACGGTGGAGATATATCAATCCGTTGAGGCGAGTTCCTTGCTTGTAGGATGATTCAAGCCATGTTAACAGGTTATCAACTACTTTCATATCATCTGACGATCTGCTGTCGTTGAATCCAGGCGTATCAACGATGACAAAATCAATCCCTTTGTGTTGAAACTTATAAGCTTGGACATCTTCAGTTCCTGTTCAAATATTAGGCGAATCTTGGAGGCAACCAACGATCGAAATTACTATACCCGAAGATAACCCATCCTCCACATAAATATCATTCCTATTTGTGACTCTCTTCACAAGCGTGCTCTTTCCTACGCCGGTGACCCCCAGAATCGCAATTACGACCTCCTCAGGTTTTGTCATTGTTGTCGCTATTACCTCAAGGTTGAGTCGAAAGAAGGAGCTACAAAATATACAAAGAGTTTTCAAATATCGGAATTGGTGACTTTGTTGTGTTTAATCGAGATATTACAGCATCTTATCGAGTATGCAACCTAGAGTCTCACAGCCCCCTGGTGCATTGAGCAAGGCTTAAGCGAGCCTACAATATTGACAATCTTGCACGTCGTATAAGCTGGCGAATAGAAAGCAAATACACGGATTTGCTTCGCCTTGTCGAGGCTGTTATCAAATCCAGATAGCAGGGTTCAAGTCTTCACCAGTTGATACGAAAGCTTTGTTCAGAGAATTCAACAACAAAGTGACACAGCATTAGAATTTAAAATTGTTTGATTCTACCCAAAGGCCATTTTGACAAATGACAGCGCTAAGGCCAAAGCTCTAATTTTCAGTTATTTCAAGCTTAGACAGTACCATCAATTCTATGCCTATTGCAGAACCCTCAATTTGACCTCTCAACAGATTTTGTTATTTGTAGCTGCAGTCATGCCAAAGTGTTGCTCCGCCTGTCTATTTAGTGACTGTTTTTCTTGACTGGAAGGCTACCCCAGATGTTCAGCTGGGGCGCAGACTTTCGGAACTTTCATCCCCATAAGGTCGCCCGGCTCAGCGAGGCGCTTTCGTGGGGCGCTTTTGCAAGGTTGAAAGGAGATACTGTCAAACCTCTTAGCGACCACAAATAAACGACGCAAATAGCGAATGAACTTTACGCGCCCTGCCACGCCACGCTATGACATTTGCTGCAAGCCTTCGATAATAGCAAGCCCGCTGCTTTTACCTCCCGGTTAAATTCTCTTCAATTGGGAAGCCGCCCCGGATTCTTCAAGGACTCAAGGTTACATCGCAGGACTTGAATTGGGACTCAGCGAGATCCTTGAAAGTGTAGGCTGTTCAGAGATAAGACTGCTCCAACCACAAACTTCAGAACAACTTCAGCCTCGTTTTAAAGCTCTCTCCCCTCTTCTTGGCAATCTGTTTGAAAAGAAAAAAGTGACAAATCACTTCTCTGCGCTACCCCAGAAATACAAGGCTGTATCCCTCTCTGGTTTACCACCCGTCGAACCTCACTTCTCATCATCATCGTATATTTCGCTGTCGTACAAACTTCTGGCCATTCAAACCGCCTTCACATTTAGGGCCATCAAAAAGCTCTCCAAAGTTGATTGATCAATTTGCAAGTTAGCCCAGGTGGAGGAAGGGAAAATAGAAGCAGTTCATTGACAAAACTTCAAAAGAAGTTCATACTGGAGAGTGCGCTCACTGTCTATATAACATCGCCATCATGACTCAAATCGAGCTCAAGTAAGTTGCATTCAACATCCAGAAAGCCAGAGAAACGCCTTTCTAACAAACTAGACCTAGCGATATTATCATCGCAGTAATGGGTGTAACCGGCGCGGGAAAAAGTACATTCATCCAGCAATTCACTAAAGAAAATGTAGGAATTGGAGACTCGTTGCTATCTTGTGAGCTCTTCCCTATTTTCCACCCACTCCCAAATCCCTAACAACAGTAAAACAGATACATCAGTAACAACAGTATTTAAATGTTCTACTCCAAAAATCCCCTGCTTCTACCTAGTCGACACCCCCGGCTTCGACGACAGCAAGAAATCCGACACAGATATCCTCGGAGAAGTAGCAGATTGGCTCAGTCGAGCATACCACGACCATATCAAATTAAGTGGCATTATATATCTCCATCGTATATCTGATGTTCGAGTCGGTGGCTCCGGTGTCAAAAACCTTCGTATGTTCCGAGAGCTGTGCGGTGAGAATGGACACAATGCCATGGCTTGCGTGGCCCTCGTAACAACTTTCTGGGGTGGAGAAAGTAAAGAAACCGGAGATCGCAGGGAATATCAATTAAAAACTTCTAGTAGCTTCTGGAGTCAAATAATTGCTAAAGGTGGGAAGGTGTTTCGTCATGATCAGGGGGTGTTGTCTGGAGAGAGGATAATTTCATATCTAGTTGGGAGAAAAGAGACAATGACGTTGGAGATCCAGAGGGATATGGTGGATCGAGGGAAGAAACTCGAAGATACTGGTGCTGGCCGAGTTGTGCAGGAGGAGTTAAACAAACTTAAAGCAGAACACGCGAGGGAGTTGGAGAGGATACGGAATGAATGGAAGGAGGCGTTGGATACGAAAGACGAGGAATGGCAGAAAGAGATAAAGGCATATAAAGCCGAGATTGAGCAGAAGATGCGGGAGGATGAGATACAACGGGAGAAATTGCGGGCAGATGATGCTGCTTTGCGGCAGCAGATCGAGGAAGAGAGGGAGGAAGAGACACGGGCGTTCCTAGAGGAGATGCGGGAGAATGAGAGGAGGATCAAAGAATATCAAGCTGCGATTGAGAAGTCCCAAAGGTTAGACCAAGAGGTTATGCAAGATCTTAAAAAGGAGTTAGAGCGCCAAAAGGAACTTACGATACAGTATCGAAGAGAAGCGGGGAGATTAAAGTGTATAGTTATGTGATTAGATTAGTTAATATACTATATAATAGGTTTCCCCTCTTGACTTTATTATATTTTATAAATAAGCTATTATATATTATTTTATTAATTAATAATTAATTAACTATTAATAGAAAAATCTTAATTTAATTAATTCTATTAAGTTTATTAAGGCTTAGAATAAACCCTTAACTTAGCTCTAGCTTATAGCTATTAGTTCTAGTTTACGGCCGTTAGTACTAAGTTAATTTTAATATACTTAGCTAGGGATGATTATTTTCAGGGTTTTAATTTATAATATAGTAATTATAAGATTAATCTAATTTCTAATTTATAGCTATAAACTAATAATTTAATTTTAAAGTATAACTAGTTAAGAATAATATTAGAGATATTAGTACTAATTAGGGACCTTTAAGGTCTATATAAATATTTAATTTTCCCTTATATAACTAGAAAATTAGGTACTTAAATATTAATTCTTTATCCTTAGTTATAATTCACTTTTAACTCTTATATTTTAATTACTTTATATATGCCTAGGTTACTCTACTTTATATATCTTAGTTATCTTATTCTATAACTAGGTTACTTTATATAAAACTGATAATTTTAATATAGTAATAATACTTAGTTTTAACTAAGAGTTATTAAAATTAATTAATTTAGACTATTAAATTAAGCGAGGCTTCCTCTTATATTAAGGGTAATTTCCCCTTATTTTTTACTAATTTAAGTAAATATAAGTAAATATAAATACGTGCCCTATATACTCTTAAGACAAAGTTTTAATAAGAGTATAAACTAGAATCTCTTAATTATATATCTATAAAAATAAGTAATTACCCTACTTATAATAAGTAATATATAAAGGCTTATTATAAGCTATTCTTATATAAGGGATTCTAGTCTTTATAATTATTAATGTCGTATTTTATTATTTAAATTACGATTAATAAATAAGTTATTATATACTATTTTATTAATTAATAATTAATTAACTATTAATGGGAAAATATTAATTTAATTATATATTACATATTATAATATATATAATTATATTTTATTCTTACTAGCTATTATTATAAATTTGTTGTATTTTATTATTTAAATTATGATTAATAAATAAGTTATTATATATTATTTCATTAATTAATAATTAATTAACTATTAAT